>JAASFS010000002.1:0-116793 GCA_023333865.1 Globisporangium perplexum | reverse complement strand
CGCCAAGTACGTCGCCATGACCGCCGAAGCCGTCCGCGTCGGCAGCGCGCTTATGGACGCCGGCTTCCTGCACCACATCACCCACGAGCACGGCTTCGGCGACTCCGATGCCATCTACTTCTTTGACGAAGACACGGTCGCGTACTGCCAGCCGCTCGCGATCTTGGAGGCGGGACTCACCGAGGACTCGGACAGCTCGTGCAGCTCCGTAGACCTCCCGCAGCAGCTGACAAACAGCCAGGTGTCCTCGAAGCGCATGTTCGGTGGTGGTGGCGGTGGTGGCGACAACAACGGCGGCGATGGCGGGGGTAGGAAAGGCCGCCGTCGAGGTAGCAGCGGGGACAGCAGAGGCGGTGGCGGGGGCAGCAGCAGTAGCAGTAGCGGGGGCGGCAGCGGGAGCGGCGACAGGAACAACAGCCGTGGAGCTGCTGCCAGAGGCGTCCGCGGTCCGAAGAGCATTCTGTCGCACTTCGCAGCGAGTCTCCCGCCGCTGGCGAGTCGGTCGTGGAGCAAGTCGTCGCTCTTCAGCAGCAGCACCAGCACCAGTGACGAGACGTACGCGTACGCAGGCAGCAGCGACAGCGACACGTCCACCAGCACAGGCGGCTTCAGTGATGGCCGATGCCAGTGCCGGCGCTACGGGCAGCGTCTCGAGCCGCTTGGCCGGCACGCGCGCCGTCACCACCACCTCCACCACCATCGCCATCACTCTCATCTGAAGAATCAGCGCGTGGCGCCGCTGCACCGCCGCAAGTGCACGCCGATCATCGAGGAGGAAAACACGCTTGAGCGGATGCTGCTGGGGCGATTCGACGACGACGACGACTACGTCAGCAGCGGCGGCGCCCACGACTACAGCGACGGCGCCGAGTTGCTCACGCCGACGCCCGCGCCGGATTTCCACCGCCAGCGCAGCGGCGGCAGCAGCACAAGCAGCAACGACGACGAGCACACCTCGATCACCATCGCCGCCTGAATAGTGACTTGCGTTGAGTATACTCTTATTAATTTCCGATAACAAATTGGACACGAATGGTGCAGGCGGCGAGCGCGTGTCCGATCTGCAGCCGGCACTTGCGGCCGGAGAACCTCGCGCTGCACGTCGAGGCGTGTCTGCAGAAGAGCAACGCGGACGAGCGGCGCCGCCAGCGCGCGCGGGAGCTCGCGACGCCGCTTTTCCCGCCGAGAACCGGCAGCAATGGCGACCAGCAGCAACAGCAGCAGCAGGCGAGGCGCCACTCGCTCCCCAGCGGCGGCTCTGCAGCATCGGATGCTCCGCTCGGCGGATCGCAGAACACAACGACGGCGCCGGTGCTGACGCCGATGCAGCCCAAGAAGCGCAAGCGAGAGCAGCTGGCGAAGGCGTCGTCGGCGCCGCTGGCAGAGCGGATGCGGCCGACTGCGCTGGAGGATCTCGTCGGCCAGGAGGAGCTGCTGGGTCCCGGGAAGCTCCTAGCGTCGCTCATCCACGCAGACCGGGTGCCCAACATGATCATGTGGGGGTGCGTGTGCGAGTGTGAGTGTTTGTGCGGTGGTGGGTGGTGAGGGCGTTCGCTCACGTGGTGTTCGGTCGTGTGCACGTGCTGCGCCAGCCCTCCTGGATGTGGGAAGACCACGCTCGCACACGTGATCTCCAAGCGCACGGGCAACAAGTTCATCGTGCTCTCCGGCGCAAGCTCCAACACGGCGGACATCAAGGACGCGATCGAGAAAGCCAAGGGTGAGAAGAAGATGTTCCGGCGCCACACGATCGTCTTCGTGGACGAGATCCACCGCTTCAAGAAGAACATCCAGGCAAGCGAACGACGGCTGGCGCGCTGCGCGACTCACAACTACTCTCACTGACCTACAGTCTGGTGTCGGTGCGTATGATACCATCGTGTGCAGGACATCTTCTTGCCCGCGGTGGAGGACGGTACGATCACGCTCATCGGCGCGACGACGGAGAACCCGTCGTTCGAGATCAACAACGCGCTCCTGAGCCGCTGCCGCGTGTACGTGCTGAAGAAGCACACGCCAGAGTCCATCCAGCAGATCCTGAAGCGAGCCGTCCAGAACCCTGTCGCGAGCGGCTTGCACTCGTTTGCAGCGTCGTCGTCCGGGGACGGAGGCGAAGCAGAGGCTCCTGTGAGCGTCCTCGCAGACGACGACGCTCTGGCGTACCTGTCAACACAGTGCGGCGGCGACGCGCGCGTGGCGCTCAACTGCCTCGAGATGGCGGTTCAGACTGCGCCGAGCGAGTCGGATGGCTCCGAGAGCAGCGTGCGCATCACCGAGGCACACGTGCGGCACTGCTTCGCGCACCGACAGACGCTGTTCTACGACCGCAACGCCGACTTCCACTATGACCTCATCAGCGCGTTCCACAAGTCGATTCGCGGAAGCGACGACAACGCGGCGCTCTACTGGCTGGCGCGGATGCTCGAGGGCGGCGAGAACCCGCTGTTCATCGCGCGCCGCATGATCCGCATCGCGAGCGAGGACGTCGGGCTCGCGGCGCCGGAGCTGCTGCCGCAGGCGGTCGCGGCGTACCATGCAGCGCACTACGTCGGGATGCCCGAGTGCGACTTGGCGCTCGCGCAATGCGCGACACTGCTGGCTCGCGCGCCGAAATCCGTGGACGTGTACCGAGCGTACAAACGCGTCAAGCAGTCGATCCGGGAGTGGAGTGGTGGCGCGCCCCCGGATGTGCCGATGCACCTCCGCAACGCGCCGACGAAGCTCATGGCGAGTCTCGGGTACAACAGTGGGTACTTGTACAACCCAGACTACACCGCCGAGGAGCTCAAAGACCAGACGTACCTGCCGGAAGAGCTCCTTGACACGAGCTTCTTCGATACGGAACATCAGTCGGAGAAGGGGGAGGAGAAGAGGGGGGGCGAGGAAGGGGACTGAGTGTTCGGTCATGAAAAGTGCTCGCGATCAGCGAGCAGCCAACAGCGAGCTCCGGGTGACGCCACCCGCGTCTCGTGCGCTCGCGTCTTCCGCCATGCCGAACACTTACGGACACCGCCACGCACGCACGCGCGCGGCAAGTGACTGAGAGCTAAAGCGCGAATAATGGTGTCCGCAAGTGTTCCGCGAGGCCTTCGTTTATCGAGCAAGAGCCCTGGCTACCGTTCACAATGTTCGCTAATCGAAGAACACACGCTGAATCATAGCTCGCTCTGCTTGCGGTGCTTGCGGTGCTCTGCTCCCGCACGCCTCCTACTCACTCCGGTTTTCGCGTTCAAGCCGCCACACGCGCCGCACGAGCTTCCACACTCCCACGAGACACACGAGAGCCGCCGACTTGCGAGAGTAATCGGTCGGCCACCACCACCTCCGAGAAAGCTTCCCTGACTCGCGCGTCCAGCCAGCGAATGGACCAAAGCAACAGCACGGCGAACAGCACGGCTGCGGCCGACGCCGCGAAGGCGAAGGCGATACAGGCGGCGACGCTCCAGTACCTCTCGGACCGATTCGACGTGCTGCAGGCGTTCTTGCTCTCCGGCTACGGCATCATGTTCCTGCTCTGCATCGCGCTCATCACGTACCTGCGCCGCAACCGGAATGTCGCGCTCCGAGGCGATGCGGAGGCCGCGCGGAAGCTCATCCTGCCGGCGTTCGAGCCGCTGCTCTGGATCCTCGGCGCGGCGACGGGTGCCTACTCGGCGTTCTTCTGCATCGCGCTCGCCACGAACTTCTACACCACGGACATCAGCAAGCTCGCGACCGAGGTGTTCTACAGCGGTCGCCAATTCGTGTTCGTCCTCGTCGTGGTCTACATGTTCCAGAAGAGCGTCTCGATCCCGGCGCTCCAGCGCACTGTCGTCATATCGCTGCTCCTCTCGTCGTACACGCTGCCGATCGTCTGGTACATGTCAACGTACGGCAAGGCAGAGCACTTCTACTGGGTGCTCACGGCGTCACGTGCGATGCTGCTTCTGCTGTACACCTACGTGATGATCTACCCTCCCGGAAGAGCGAGCAAGCGCACGATACGCGAGTTCTGCCTCTTCGCGTACGTGTACTACGCCTTCCTCTTCACGTACAACGAGATGTTCCACTCGCAAAACACGGACACGGGCTTCAGCCTCACGTACGTGAACCTACTCTGGGGATCGCTCTGTCCGCTCGTCATCTGGCGCGTGCTCAAGGCGGATACCGAGTACTGGCGCGGCATGGGGCAGCGCGCGTGCGCTTTGCAGTCACTCTTCCGACAGAAGCACAAAATCAACGAGCACATCTCGTCACAGGGGCTCCACGTGCTCATCGAGATGCACCGCAAGTACATCATCGACTTCGCGTACCTGGAGCTCAAACACCGCATCGGCGTCGGGGCGAGCGCGGTCGTGTTCAACGGGATCCTGCACTCGACCACGCCAGTGGCGGTCAAGGTGTACACGCCGAGCGACTTCACGGAGGAGACAGTGGCGAGCTTTTCGCACGAGGCAGCGCTGTGTGGAGCGCTGCACCACCCGAACATCGTGCGCTTCTACGGCATGTGCGTGTTCCCGCCGACGATCTGTTTGGTGTCCGAGCTCTGCCAAGGCAGTCTCGCAGACGTCACCCTCGCGAACTCTCGCCGCGACAAGAGCACCGAGCGCCAGCAACTCCTCATCGACATCGGCTACATGATCGACGCGGCACGCGCCGTGGCGTACATCCACAGCTTCTCGCCGGCGTTCCTGCACCGAGACATCAAACCGGACAACTTCCTTGTCGACGACGATCACAACGTCAAGCTGACGGACTTCGGCGAGTCACGCAGCATCCCGCGTACGCAGATCGAGACGAACAGTCAGTTTCGACGATGGAAGGCGAAGAAGAGCGACGACGGCGCTGCCACGTCGTCGGTTGCCAAAGTCCAGCGGGTGGGCAGCACGGGCTTCCTCGAGCTCTCGTCGATCGTTGTGATCCCGCCTTCGTCCCCGTCCGCGTCAGCTCCGAGCCCGAAGGAGCAAGTGGAGGAACAGAAGATGACGGTCAAGGGAACGGTGGACTACATGGCGCCAGAGGTGATCAACGGCCGAGCTGGAGTTGCGTCGTACGGCGAGGCTGCGGACGTGTACTCGCTCGCGATCACGATGTGGGACATCCTGAACCCGGGGAAGAGCAAGTACCCGGTCACGAGCTCGAACCACTTCGCGGTCTTCGAGCTTGTGCTGGATGGACACCGACCACCGCTGGACTCGCGACTGCACTTGAGTCTGCGCGAGGTGATCGAAAACTCGTGGCAGACAGACCCGCAGATGCGTCCGTCGGCGCAGAACATCGTCAGCATCCTCGAGGCGATCCAGGAGGAGGTGGCGGCGGTGCTGGCGCTTCAGATGCACGACGAGCTGAGCCACGACCGGCGCCTCGAGCAGTACCAGCAGCTCATGGATCACGGCGAGGACGCGGCGGACGAGATGAGCGCAGCCTTGTTCTCTGGCGCCTCCATTGTCAAGCACCTGGAGGCGCAAGGGGTTGTGAACCACAGCGCGAGCTCCGGCGAAGCGATCCGGATGGGGAACGCGCTCATGGACGCCGGGCTGCTGCACCACGCGCGGCACGCGCAGCCGTTCGAGAAAGCGGACGACGTCTACTTCTTCTTCGACGAAGATGCGATTCAGTTCTGCCACCCGATCGCGTTCCTCGAGCCGCTCGAGGGGGAAGAGCTCGAGGCGATGCCAGCAAAAGCGGACGCCGCGCCAGCAACCGCAGGGACCGCTTCGCAGCGCACCGCGAAGATCTCGATCGTCTCGTCGTCCCAGGGCACGACGTCCAAGTTCGAGCCATCGCAGAGCCGCTCGGATCGGACCAGTTCGCAGTCGATGCGGCAGTTCGCGGACAACGGCATGTGTCTGTGCCGCAAACTCGGGCAACGACTGGAGACCGCGGCGCGAACGAAAGCGCCGCGGCGCCACCGCCACCACCCGTTCCATAAGAAGTTCCGGCGAAAGCAGCTCGCGCGCGAGAAGAGCGAGAACCTGCTGACCGCCAAGCTGCTACGCCACGACAACGACGGGCTCGAGGACGAGTTGAGCGGCTTCGAGACCGTGGCGGAGGTCGAGAGCGCCGAGGAGCTCGCGTGAGTGTGACATAGTACTGCAAAGTGTATCGAGAGCGAGTCGCCGAGCACTCCATGATCGACTTTGCTGCAGACTTCGCCTTGAACCCCGAGAACCAAAACAGGTAGTGATATAACCCAAGTTTTCAAAAATGCCATTCACATGTGTCAACCCAAACGCCGAAAAGCATGGGCCGCAATCGCAAGGGCCGACAATGCGGCGGATACGAGTCCAAGATGGAGCGGTGCGTGCGTGCGTGCGCAGGTCCGACGGAAGTGTCGCCTGCTGTGCTGCGCGCCAGTGCTGACAGACGCTCCTCCAGCTTCGTGCTGCAGCAGCGGTGGCAGCGTGAGGTCGCGCGCGCCGTGAGCCAGCAGCAGCGCCAAAGGCACGTCGCCGCCGCGTCCGCTGCTGCCGCCGCCGCTGACGCTTCTCGTGCGCGCAGAGCGGTGCGCGTCGATGTGGTGAAGGCGCTCATGGATGCCCGCCTCAAGGACGACCGCGTAGAGCGTGCCAAGCTGCAGAGCGCCGGCGCGATCGCCAGCCAGCTGGAGGAGACATCGCGCGCGCAGCCACCCGCAGCGTCGCTGCAGGACCGGTGCGTTGCGTGGCGCGATGAGAGGAACGCTCGCTGGCGACTGACGGGCCGCGAGGCAGCTGCCTCGTTGAGATTGCGCGCACGTTCGACTGCTACACGGCGGGGAGTCCGTGGCTCGCCGAATTCTTCGGCACGTTCGAGGGCTGGATGCTCTCGCGGCTCTCGGAGCTCGCGACCGCGTTCAAGACCATGGGCGACGCAAACGTGGCGCTGCTGCTGCTGCAGCCCGCAGAGGCGCTCACGCTCGGCTTCGTGCGCGACGAGAGCGCGCTCGCACCGCTGCTGCAGCAGACCGAGAGCGACCGGCGGCGCATGGCGTGGCAGCTCGACGCGCTCGGCGCGCTGCAGCAGCAGGTCGAGAGCTGGGACGAGCTCGACGTCGACGACGTCGACATCGTACAGACCCACGACATCGTGCACTTGCGGCGGCTCGAGCTCATCTCGTGTGCGGGGCTCTCGCTCGCGTTCGCGGAGCAGCTCGCGCTCGCGCACCCGTTCCTCGAGCGCCTCAAGGTGGTCGACTGTTTCGATTCGCTGGACGCGCGCGATGGCGCGGCGCTGCTCGAGTGCGTCGCCGGGTGGCGCAGCCTCGAGACGCTGCACTTCTCATGGTGCTGCTGGCTTTCGACCGAGATGCTCGTGACGCTCGCGAACCTGCTGCTCGAGCCGCGCTCGTGTGGCGCGACGCTCCGCGAGTTCCACGTCTCCGACTGCTTCGACGTGGCCGCCGACTACGTGCGCTCGGTGTTCGCGGAGCTGCACCCGCACGTCCGCCTCACGTTCTGAGTGTGGATACTTTAACTAACTATCGAGCAAACTCGCCTGTAGAGAGAGAGAGAGAGGCTCAAGAATGATCCCTTGTTTCTTTCACTACGACATTTCCAAGCAGCGGTTCTCGGGAGAACTGATTCTCACGTTCTTCTTCGTTCCTCCCTCGGAGCGAGTGCGGCAGCCATGAGCCTCTCCGGGCCGCTCTACCGGCGCTCGCCGCGGATGTTCAACAAGAGCAAACCGGGCGACTGGACGCTCGTGTGGTGCGAGCTGCCGCTGGAGCTCGGCGAGCTGCACGTCTTCGCGGAGCAGCACAGCCGGCGGCGGCTCGCCACCATCCCGGTCAAGGACTGCGACATCGCGCACGTGCGCAGCGACGGCCGCGACTGCGTCGAGATCTCGCTGAGCCGTAGCAAGAAGGAGACGTTCTCCTCGCACGAGTCGAGCTTCGACGTCGACTGGTGGTGCGTTCGGTTCACTTCGGACCCGCTGCGCTTCCTCTCACCCTCGCTCCATCTCCTACTGTTGCCGCGCCTAGGATGAACACGCTGCTGTCGGTCAAGCGCGACCTGGAGCTCGGCATCCGCCCGCGCGCGTTCATCGTGTGCCCGCCGACGCCCGAGGCGCCCGCGGCGCGCAAGACCATCAAGCGCGCGCCGAGCACGCAGAGTCTGCACGCGGCGACCCAGGCGGCGCGGCCGACGCTGCGCCGCCGCCAGCCGACGCTCTCGGCGGGCGTGGCGCTCTTCGAGCGCTTCACGATCTATGAGACCGCAACGGTAGGAGGAGGAGGGGCTTGGTGGCAGTGGGCTGGTTGGTTGGCTGACACTAACGCGTGGGGAGATCCGCGCTGCAGACGTTCTACGTGGTGTGCTCGGACCGCCACTACTCGCGGTTCCGCCTGCTGGAGCTCGACCGCATGGCCGAACGCCCCGAGCACCTCGACGAGGTCCTGACGGAGGACGCGGCGCAGTACTCGTGGCGAGAGATGGAGGAGAAGCTGCAGCTACTCACGGAGCTCGCGCGGACGAACGGCGGCGGGCGCCTCGTGCGCTCGTTCACGGCGGTCGCGATCGTCGGCTGCATCCGCTTCCTGCGCGGCTACTACTTCATCTTCGTCACGCAGCGCCGCAAGATCGGTTGCATCGGCGGCAACTACATCTACGGCATCACGGCGACCCACCAGCTGAACGTGAGCCCGCCGAGCGAAGACTTCAACGCGTGGACGTGGCTCAACCGCTGGTTCAACCCGAGTCCGGAGGAAGAGGCCGAGGCGCGGTACCTCGGGCTCTTCCACTTCATCGACCTCACGAAGGACTTCTTCTTCAGCTACTCGTACGACATCACGCACACGCTGCAGTACAACATGACGAACGAGCGCTCGGAGCCGTCGGAGATGTTCACGTGGAACTCGCACCTGACGAACGAGCTCACGCAGGTTCTGAGCCCCGGCGCCGCAGCAGACTTGGTCATCCCAATGGTGCTCGGCAGCTACGAGCAGCGCAAGTGCTCGGTGTTCGGCCGATTGATCAGCGTGATCCTGCTGGCGCGCCGCTCGCGCCACTTCGCTGGCACGCGGTACTTGAAGCGCGGCGTGGCGGACACGGGTCGAGTCGCGAATGACGTCGAGACGGAGCAGATCATCGAGGACGAGAACATGGGTGCTGGCAAGCTTAGCTCGTTCGTGCAGTACCGCGGGTCGATTCCGGTGTTCTGGTCCCAGGAAACATCTGCAACGCTTCCGAAGCCGCCGATCGTGTGTACGTGGATGCGGCGCTTGACGCTGTTGGCATGCTTGGCGCTGGGAGCCAGCCCTCTTGTGGACTCTCTGCTGACTGGTTCGTTTCTCAGTGAATCGCGTTGACCCGACGTACACGGCAACAAGGAAACACTTCTCGGATCTCTTCGCGCGCTACGGCTCGCCGATCGTGGCGCTGAACTTGGTGAAGCAGTCGGAGAAGAAAGAGCGCGAGTCGCTCGTGGGCAAGGAGTACCTGAACGCAGTCGAGTACCTGAACAGCTTCATGCCGCTGCCGCACCAGATTCGCTACGTCGCGCTGGACTATTCGAGGCTGTCGAAGACGAAGACACTGGACGTGTACAAGTCCCTCGACAAGTTCGCGGTTTGGGCTCTTGCGCAAACAGGGTTCTTCTGCAGCGCTCCGAAGCGCCACGTTGGCAAGATGTCGAACAAGCGGACGACGGATATGACGTTTAACAACATCCCGAGAAACAGCAGCGAGTCGACGGATCTGTCCGGACACGACAACCTGGCAGAGTATCGGATTGGCGAGGTCCCGCTGTCTCCGACGATCCACCGCAAGTCTGGCGATTGGTTGGAGCAGCGAGGGGTTCTTCGTACGAACTGCATCGACTGTCTGGATCGCACGAACGTGAGCCAGTTCGCGGTCGGGATGCGCGCGCTCGGTCAGCAGCTCTACGCCATGGGGATCCGCAACACGCCGATTCTCGAAAACTCGTCGCAGCTCGTGCGCGTGCTCACGCAGTTGTACTCGGTCGTCGGAGATGCGATCTCGATGCAGTACGGCGGCTCGGAGGCGCACAAGAACGTGAAGAACACGGCGAGTCGAGAGAACTTCAAACACCGCGAGCTGCTCACGTCGATCCGACGCTACTACAGCAACTCGTTCACAGACATGGCGAAGCAGGACGCGATCAACATCTTCCTCGGCCATTTCGTGCCGAAGGAGAACCAACCACCGCTCTGGGAGCTGGAGAACGACTACTACTTGCACAACTTCGAGGTTCGGAACGGCGCTGCTGCTTGTGAGGAGATGCGCAAGAGCCTTGCGTGGCATCTGGAGAGCCACCGCCACCTGAAGGCTTACGACACCGACGGTTTGCTGGGTATGCCATCTTCACCGGCGGAGACCACTTCCAGCAACGAGTACGAGTTCGTGGAAGAGAGTGATGAGGAGCTTGCAGCGATTCGCGCGCGAGATCAGGAGCGGCGCGAGGCGTACATTCGCGAATGCAAGCGGCTGCTGGAGGACTGGTGGAAAGAGCCGCTGGAGAAGTTTGAGCGACCAAAGTTCGCGCTGACTCGCGCGCAGTCGCGACCGCGACTCGAAGCTCCTGAGGAGACCGACTCGGACGATGGCGCTGACGACCGCCGGCTGACTGAGGTGATTGCGATCGGTGAAGACGACCTTGATGGCACGAAGACGACCGCCGAGATCCGCAAGTTGCAGCTGGCGATGTGTGCTCCATGTTCGGACGAGTTCATCCAGATGTACCACCCGGAGGAGCTCACGTCGTTCAGGAAGACGCTCGGCTACGAGTTTATGAACCCGCACGAGTCTCACGACCAGGAGAAGCCCCGAAGCGAGAGTGCGAGCTCAGAGTCGATGCTGACGGTGTCGATGTCGACGCCAACGAATGCTCGCGGGGTCCATGGACGGAGCATCAGCACGGACGAGGCGTTTGGGGATCACTCGATGCTGCCTCGGCGCCAGTCGATCCGCCTTCTCCCGAAAGCGCGCTCGTACCGCAGCATGAGCGCGCCTGATTTCGGAGACGAGTTCGGTCGTCCAGAGTCGCTCCGCCGAGCGCGCGAGAGCGCACATGAAGGTCGGGGAGGGTTCGGCGAGGACGAACTGACAGGCGGACCAGGAGATGCGCGCAGGTCAAGCCGGACGAACATGCAATTGCACTCGTTGAAGGGGGTTTTGAAGCGCAGCGACGAGTACTGCTCCACCGACGATCTTGGACGCCACCTGAGGTATGATGATCACCTGTCGTCTTGACGGCTTCGAGTGGCTGACTGACTTGTTGGTGTGTGCTCTCAGGAAGAGGAACTTTGTCGGCGACTGTTCGACGCCAGCTCCCGACAGCATCTACGAAACGTACGTTGTCGCGTTGCTGTGTCACGATGGTGTTGCGCGAGAAGCAGAAGCTGACGTTGCTTTTGCGGTGTCGGGCGACGCAGGTATGTCCAATCCGCCCAAACGCCGTCGGTGTGGGAGACCGACAGCGAGAACGTCCGCATGTTCTTCGAGTCGTACCTGCGTGAGAACAACATCAGCGCGGACGACGCGCGCAGTCTTCGCGAGGCGCAGGTGCGCGGCGGGGCGACGTACAAGATCCAGAGCGGGCCGTATTCGGGGCTGGATCAGAGCGTGAAAGCGCGGGAGATCATCGCGCTGAAGGGGATGAAGACGAGCTCGGAGGAGCGCAAGTACGGATGGCGGATGCCGGTGCATGCTTTGCGTACCCAAGGCGTACTGGGAAGTAGTCGTACTGACCTGACACACGTGGCCATGGTGGGTCGCTCTGTGCTGTCACGCAGGTTCTACCAAGACACTCTGGACTACAAGCGGCTGGTACAAACGGGGAGGTCGTCGATTCCGTCCGAGAGTCTCGAGTTGTACGAGTCGTTCTTTGACGATGACCTGCCTGACGTGAGCATCTACGCGTCACCGAGAGCTGGCGACAGCAAGTCAAGCTACGTGAGCTTCGCGGCGGCTGCACTCGGCATCGGGTCCCCGCCAACGTCAGTGACATCTTCCGGCGCGTCGAGCTCCGACTTCGTTGCTGTGGGAGGCGGAGCCGGCAGCGGGGAGGTCGCACTGCTGTACGCTCCAAAGCCGCGCAAGATCATCGGACCGCGCGGCGTTCGCATCGGGGAGTGCGACCTGACCTCGGTCGGCGCGCTGTTCAAGCTGGGCGGCGGCCGCGACCAGGACTTTATCCTGTTCAACGAAGCCGCGGCGGAGCACTCGTTCGGCGAGATGATGCGCAGCGAGACTGAGGTAGTCTTCGGCAAGTAGGCGTCTGGTGTCCGTCTGGTGTCGTGGTCAGCGGCGGCGGCCACAGCGTTCTCTCGTGTTTACTCGAGTGTCTCGAGTTGTTAACAACGACGAAGCAAATCTGGATGTAGGGGGGAAAGCATCAGCGGGGAGGCCTTGTTGAAGTGCGTGCAGCGCCTTTCTTCGAGTATCGAAGGCGATCTCTTCCATGGGCGGCTTGAGTGTACTGTGTGAGAGCAAGAGCAAATTCGTCATCTTCATCTTCTTCGTGATAGAGCGCTGTTGTTGTTAGGGAGGAACGTGGTGCACATGCTTGCGGCTTTGCAATCTTCTGCGGCGCTTCACGCTGACTCTCGCTCGCGTCCGCGCGCGTCTCCTCCTCGAGGTCACTGTCCTGTGGTGCTCGTCTCTTCCTCCACCACTTGGTCATTCTCCCTCACCAGAACAGACCGACCGACCGACCGAAGTGACGAAGCCTCTCAAGATCCCCAGTACGCGCTCATAGCGATATGCGATCTCTCGGCTCGAACGCACTACTCCAATCCTCGGCGCGAGTACTACTGCTACGCGCAGCTGGTGACGACCCGAGTGGGACGAACGCGTCGTCGTCCTTCTCGCCCGTCTCCTCCTCGAGCGATCCGACTTCCTCGGCCTCGCTCACGCCGTCGCCGAGTGGGACGTTCGTGTCGGCGAAGTACGTCGAGGACAACGTGGTCGCGCTCTCGGTCGTGCTGCTCGTGAGCTACGGTGTCATGTGTCTGCTTTGCGTCGCGCTGCTCTCCTACATGCGCTACAACCGCCACGTCGCGCACAACAAGGGTGACAGCAGCGCCGCGCGCAAGATCCTGCTACCAGCGTTCGAGCCGCTGCTCTGGATCCTCTGCGTCGCCACCGGGAGCTACTCCGCGTACTTTGCGGTCGCGATCGCGATCGAACAGTACCACCAAGACGTGCCGTCGGTGCCCTCCGAGTGCTTCTACGCCGGCCGGATCTTCATGATGATGCTCGCCATCGTGTTCATGCTACAAAAGTCCGTGACGATCCCAGCGCTGCGGCGCGCCGTGCTCGTCACGTTCGTGCTGTCGACGTACACGATCCCAGTTATGTGGCTCATCGCGGAGAACAACGACGAGAAACACGCGGAGCGCAACTTCTGGCTCCTCGCGACCGCGCACACGCTCTTGGTCGGGGTCTTCGCGTACGTCGCGCTGTTCCCGCCGGGACGTGCGAGCAAGAGCACGCTCCGCCAGTACTGCGCGTTCGGACTCATGCAGCAAGTCCTCGAGTTCGCGTACATGGTAGCGTTCCACCAGCGGAAGATCAAGCTCGGTTTCGCGTTGCTCTACGCTGACCTGCTCTGGGGAGCGCTCAGCCCGATCTTCGTCTGGCGCGTGCTCAAGGCCGACACGGAGCACTGGCGCGGCATGGGGCAGCGCGCCTGTGCGCTGCAGTCGCTCTTCCGACAACGGACGAACGTGAACGAGCGTATCTCGTCGCAGGGACTCCACGTGCTCATCGAGATGCACCGCAAGTACATCATCGACTTCGCGTACCTGGAGCTCAAGCATCGTATCGGCGTCGGTTCGAGTGCTGTGGTCTACAACGGCGTGCTCAACTCCAAGATTCCCGTGGCGATCAAGGTGTACACGCCGACGACAGTGACCGAGGAAACAGTCGCCGAGTTCTCACACGAAGCCGCGCTCTGCGGCGCACTCAACCACCCGAACATCGTCAAGTTCTTCGGCATGTGCGTCTCCCCACCGACGATCTGTCTGGTGTCGGAGCTCTGCCAGGGCAGCTTGGACACCGTGACCTCGTCTTTCGCAGCGCACCGGCTCAACGAGCCGAACCGCCAGCAGCTCCTCATCGACATCGGCTACATGGTCGACGCGGCGCGCGCCGTGGCGTACATCCACAGCTTCTCACCGGCGTTTGTGCACCGCGACATCAAGCCGGGCAATTTCCTCGTCGACGGACAGGGCAACGTCAAGCTGACGGACTTTGGCGAGTCGCGCAGCCTCCCGAAAGCCAACATCGAGTGGGAGAACACGTCGTCCCAGGCGACGGCGAGCGAGACGAAGAGTGTCAGCGCGACCAGCGCCGTCAGCATCGGCACCAGCCACATGAACAGCACTGTCATGACGGTCGCAGTAGTCGGAGACAGCGACGAACTCGGTTCGCACATGTACCAGGAGTATTCGAACGTGATGAAGGAGCGCGCGTGCGGAGCACCCGTGTCGCCGAGGGGAAGCGACGGGAAGCACCAGCAGCAGGCCGAGAAGACGCGCGCGGTAACCAAGCTGACCGTGAAGGGGACAGCGGACTACATGGCGCCGGAGGTGATCAACGGCCGCGCAGGGTTCGCCGCATACGGCGAGGCGGCGGACGTGTACTCGCTCGCGATCACGATGTGGGACATCCTACACCCCGGCATGGACAAGTACCCGAGCGCTAACAAGAACCACCTCCGCGTGTACGAGTGCGTGGTCGCTGGCACGCGTCCTGCGCTCGACGAGACTCGCGTGCACCCCGGTCTGCGCGAGATCATCTCGCTCGCGTGGGACTCCGACCCGCGCCTCCGACCGTCCGCACAGCAGATCGTGACGGCGCTGGAGAGTGTCCAGGAGGAGGTCTGCGCAGTCTTCGCGCTCGAGCTGATGGAGGAGCTGGAGCCGGACATGGTGGTCACCAAGTCTACGGGCGGCGGTGTCGCGACAGTGCGTTGCTTCAGCGGCCAGCAAGGGATCACCAGGCTGCGCGACTTGGGCTCCGTGACGTCGTCGAGGGAGGGGCTGCGCTTGGGAAACATGTTCATGGACGCCGGCTTCGTCCACCACATCAAGCACGCGCGCGCGTATGAGTACAACGACGCGCTCTACTTCTTCGACGAAGACAACCTGCAGCTCTGCCAGCCGTTCGCGATGCTCGAGGGCGGGCAGCGGCAGCACAACTCGGACGACGAAGAGAGCGAGGAGCGTGAGCACAGCAGCTCCACGGACCAGCGCCTGTCGTCGCCGGAGCGCATCGTGCACAAGCGGAGCTTCCGGAAGAAGGCAGCGGCGCTGAGCTGGCACCGCGCCACTGGACCCGGCTCCAAGTCCACCGGTGTGACCGAGGCAAGCGGCAGCGACGGGAACGCCGGCGAGCTCGACGCGAGCACCGAGTGCGCGTGCCAGAAGCTCGGCCAGCGCCTGGACAACCACAAGACCGCGCGCCGCCGCTTCCGCCGCAGGTACAAGACGATTCCGGAGGAGAACCTGTTGACCGTGAACCTGCTGCAGGACGAGATGAACGCGCCGCAGGACGTGCGGTTGCTCGACGAGTTCTGCGAGTCGGGGTCGACGACCGTCGGCTCTGGCTCCGCTGTCGCCGAGCGAGCGTAGTCGGTCGGCGCCAGGAGAGCAAGCGGTGTCGATCTGCCTGCTCTCCGTCGAGAAGTGTCTAGTAGTCCATCGAGTCCAATGCAGCGACGATGTCTCGTACTCTATGGGGTGGTGCCGACGCGAGTGCGCATCACCGGCACCAGCGTGTCAGACGCAGTGACAGCAACTTGAGGTTGTCACTACGTCGGACATGACAGTCACTCCGATGTCATCGATGCGATCTTCCGCCCTCCGTCGTCCATCGCCCGCCACCAGCGAGCGAACGCGCAGAGGCTTTCAGTGGTGTCGATCGATCGACCCGAGTGAGAATAGTCGTGTGAGCCTGGCTGCAGCCATGAAGACGCCCGCGAGCAAGAGCAGCGCGAACGCTTCCACCCGCGCGGCATCGCCGCCACCACCAGCAGCCACAAGCGCAGGAGAGAGTGCGACCTCCGACGACCAACCGCCAGCTGACGACGTCACCTCCTCCTCCTCCGCCTCCCTCGCGGTGACCTACGAACCTCCTCGACGCAGGATTCAGAGCAATCCGAGCGCGGGCGATGTCCATCGGCGCGAGAGCGGCGCTCCGTGGCGCGTGGACGTGGACGAGAAGCTCCGCGGCGCGAACGCCAAGGCGAAGGACGAGCAGCTCGAGAAGCGCCGGTGGGGACTCGCCAAGCAGATCCAAGACGGACTCGTGCACACGTACGGGATGAACTACGGCGTCGCGGAGCTCGCGACGGTGCTCAAGACCGGCATCGCGCTCAAGGCGCAGCAGCAGCAGCAGCACGCGGAGCTCGCGAGCCACGAGGTCGCGTTCGTGCAGCTGCTCGCGGCGGCGGAGAAGTACGATCTCAAGCAGGTCGTGATGCTTCTCGACAAGTTCCCAAAGGGACGCAGTGCTGCGGCCGCGAAGCGTAAGTGAGAGCGTTCCACCGCTGCTACACGATCTCCGGCGCTACTGTTGCTACTACGGAAGCAGCTGCCTCCCCCGCCACACGACGCTCGTCTCGCTCTTGAGGTGGCGACAGCGCAGCGTCTGTCTCTGGCGGCAGCTCCACGATCTTCACGTCCTCCAGCGCCATCGCCTGCTGCTCGAAGAGCTGCGTCAGCTCCGCAATGTGCGCGCCGAGCAACGGGCCAGCGAAGTGGTCTTCTCGGCTCTCGGCGCTGCGGTGCCTCTCGGCGTCCTCCTGCGCCATGCGCCAGAGCTCGTACTGGTGCGCGACGCGGAAGAGCGTGCCTTTCTCGCCCAGGATTCGCTCGAGCGACGTCACGAGCAGGTACGTGACGCGCAGGTGCGTCGGGCGGTCCTGCTCGTCGTACGGGAAGCCGCGACCCGCCTCCTCTCCGGACCGCAGGTCCTCCATCGGCACCTTCGCGAGCTCGAGCACGTAGTTCTCCCATGCGAGCGCCAGCGACTGGTAGAACTCGCTCTCAGCGGAGCGCGCGTCGTCCTCCGGCTCGTAGTCCACGCGGTGCAGCCACTGGCTCTTGGCGTTGTGACCGACGTGCACCACGTCGTTGTGGTGGTGCGGCCCGAGCCACTTCCGCCCCACGCGCAGGCGCACGAGCCGCTCGCCGCCGGTGAGGAACCCGTCGCGGCGCGAGCGCACGTGCACCATGAGGTCGAAGAGCTGGTCCGCCTTCATGCGCCACGCTGTCGGCGGCTTCCACACCACCCAGCGGCACGTCACGAGCAGGAACTCGAGCACCTGCGAGTCGCGCAGCTCCAGCGCGCTCACTGCCGCGGCAGAAGCGCCGCGCAGCGTCGGCACATCGCGCAGCTCCGGCCCACTCGTGTGCACTTCGTAGCGGCGCTTGGTGACACGCACCTGCCGGACACTGCATGGCACCCATTGCACGCCACCGGCGCTGAGCCAGGGCGACCAAAGAGGTGGTGGCTACGTAGCGCGACGCACTCGCGCAAGTCGAAGGCGAAGGCGTCCGCGGCGCTCGTGGTGCTCACGCTGCGCACGAACCAGCGCTTGGATGCGGCTTCCGCGTGTGCGGCCGCCCGACGCACGCGCGCCAGCACGAGGCGCTCGGCGCGCGCTTCGGCAGCAGCGCGCAGGTGCTCGGCTGCCTGCGCGGCTCTCGCTGCGCGCGCGAAGGCGACCCGCGAGAGCGCGATCGCCTGCGTCTGCGCCGGCGCCAGCAGCAACAATGCGCGGGGGAGAGCGGCGGCGGCGGTGCTGGCGCCATGGCCCATGGAGTGACCGACGACTGTCGCAGAGCAGTCACGCGCGCACGCCAGCGCTACGCGAGCGAGCTTGAAGCGTCGTCGTCGTGCGGACGGACGAGAAAGCGATAGTGAAGAAAGCGAGTGTTGAACTCGTTTTCATCACTATAGGGGCCAGTATTCGAGTTGACTCAGGTGCGTGAATTTTCTGCAGACGAGAGACTCTGGCTTCACTTGGTTTTTGTATAGATTTCGTCACCTTGCATTTGGGTCGTCGTCGAATGAGAGTCGTACCGAATCTGCACCCCGTAAGTACGAGACTCGCTTCTCGCCCATTAACTCAGATAGAGAAGCGCTTCATAGAGAAGAAGCGGCGAGGCGAGGCGAGGCGCGTGTGTGGGGGCGTCGACGAGCTCTTGTCGCGCGCGAGAGAGAGAGTACGAGAAACTAGCAAGAAAGCGACCGATCGATCGACCGACTGACCGCACTACACTCCACTCCACGAACCGAAGCGACTGACGATGTCCGGCTGGGGGCTGCGCCTGAACCCGTGGGGGTCGAGCTACTCGTCGCTCGAGGCCGAGCAGATGCGCTTCGTGCACAAGGCGTTCTGCGAGGCCATGGAGGTGGGCGAGGAGGACCTACCGCTGCAGCTCAAGATGGACGACTCCTTCTACCCGCTCTACCGCCCCACGACCGCCGACTTCGACGAGCACACGTTCATGCGCAAGATGCAGGACACGGTCGGGCTGCTGCGCAACCCGGCGGAGGCGATCATCTCCTCTATCTGCGCCTACCAGAAGGTACGTTCGTGCAGACAGCGCCGCGCGTCGGTCGAGAGCGAGACCAATAGCGGGCGAATGGCGCTCACGTCGAACTCTCGCTCTATGTGTGTGTGGGGACGTACGCGCGACAGGAGCGCCTGGACCGCAGCTTCTCCTTCTCCGGGTACATGAACGACCCGCGCACGCTGCTGCTCGAGGAGTTCAAGGACTGGGCCATGCGCTCGCTCGCGCCAGCGTCCTGCACGACGGAGGCGACGCTGCTCGAGGTGCGCCGGCGCCACAGCTACGTGCTGCGGCTCCAGCACGGGCAGCAGGGAATCTTCCACTCAGGCTCGGGCGAGCGCTCGCTCATGGGCACGCTCAAGGACATCCGCGGTGTCATCGAGTCGCGCATCCTGCCGACCATCGAGACGGAGCGCGCACACTCGTCCGCGCGCGAGCAGCTGCACACGCTCGAGGCGCGCGGCACGGACGGGCTCATGCACGGCGTGCAGTTCCTCTTCTACGTGCTGCGCAACACCGCGAACACGCCCGGCGACTGCACGATCAGCAACCTGCAGTCGCAGCAGCACGCCGGCATGAAGGTGCGTCGCCGTCGTCGTAGTTGTCGTCGTCGTCCTCTATGCCGTCTGCGTGCGTGCGGTGTGCTCATGACGGCGCTGTGCTCCGCTCTGGCACCGGGCAGGACGCGATGCAATCCAAGTCCGGCCAGATGCTCCAGGTGCTGCTCACCACGCCGTCGTTCAAGGAGCTCTTTCCCGAGTCCGTGAACAACGAGCCGCTGCTGGGCCACGAGGCGGCTCCGCAGACGTTGCTGCTGACGAACGAGGAGCAGGAGACGATGACGAAGACCGCGGTGTTCTGCACCACGGACGCGAAGCCGATCGTCCCGGCCGTGCTGGCGAAGAACGTGCGTCCGTCGAGTCACGCGGGCGGCGGCGACTCGGTGGCGATCACGCCAAAGGAGTTCCTCAGCCAGAGCAACTCGGGAGTCGTGGCGCTGCGCACGGACGCGGCGAACGAGGCGTACGACATCTTCACCAAGCTCCACGGGCTCCTGAAGCTGCTCGCGGACCTGCTTGTGTCGTGCCGCAAGGCGCGGCAGCTCGCCGGACCCGGCGGCGACTTGTTGGTGTACGGACCTGGCGGCGAGGCAGTGCGCCACCTGATGCAGTCGTTGGAAGCTGTGCAGTCGGAGATCGGCCGCGAAGTGAGCAAGCTGACGCGCATCGGCGTGCGCGAGCTGGATCGCCTCAAGCCGAACCAGGAGAAGGCGTGGCGCTACAGCTTCAGCAAGGTGCTGCCGCTCGAGAACTACCTCGCGCATGACTTCAACGCGTGCGTGGAGCCGATCCAGCGTATCCACGCGAGCGCGGACCCGGCGCATGTGCAGAAGCTCTACAAGCAGTTCAAGGCTGCGACGGGCATGTGGGTGCTCGAGAACAGCTCGATCTGCAATCACGTGACTGCCGCGCTCGGCGGCGGCTTCATCGAGGACAAGCCAGCGCAGGTGAGGAACCGCGTCGTTGCGTGGCTGCTGCACGCCTGATGTCTGACACTGTGTGGTGGTGTGCCATCTCGCAGCAGAAGCTCGAGCAAGACTACGGCACTGGTCCGCAGATCGAGTTAATCGAAGACGACGGCGCTGCGGCGACGCCAGCGAGCAGCAATGCGCTCGTGGTCGCGAACGGCAAGGCGAAGGCTGCGGAGCGGAAGAAGGTTGGCCCCGTCCAGGCGAACGGCGCGTTCCTCCTCGAGAACTGCAACTCGGAGAACCAGCCCGCGAACAGCCAGCAGATGGTGGTGAGTCAAGGCTTGAAGGCACAGAGCGGCGATTCGTCACTGTCGTTCCTGTCGACCGCCGCGACGCTGGTGTCGTGGGCGGTGGGTGCGAAGAAGACGGTGGCAGAGAGGAACGCGGAAGAAGCGACGAGCCCGCAGCACTCGGATGACGACGACGACAAGGGGCCGCTGTCGTCGACGTCGTCGACGAGCTCGGCGGCGAGTTCGAGCAGCTCACCGTCGCCGGGCGTGCTGGACGTGCTGCTCCTCGTGCGCCAGTCGGTGCAGCGCATCGGGCAGCTGTCGTGGGGCATCCGGACGTCGTACCACACGTCATCGATCGACGAAGGCGACTTCGACGCGTTCATCGTGCTCTGTTCGATCTACCAGGGCGTCGGTGTGCCGTGCGCGAGCGATTTGCTCGTCCGTCTGCGGCAGCACCGCGTGCGCCTGAGCCAGCTGCTGCGGAAGCACATCGGCTCGATGCTGACGTGCATCGTCGTGCTCCAGCGCCGTATCGTCGACGAGGAGAAGTCGATCCGCGGCACGGCGCTCGTGTACCGGCGCCTCGACAAGATCATGACGGAGTTCGAGCTGGAGATGGACGCGGCGATGAGCGAGTTCAAGCAGATCATGTTCGACTGCAACAAGATGAAGCTCGGGATCCTCGCGATGCCGCTCCAGCAGCAGCAGGCGAAGGAGGCGCGCGATTTCCAGAACCCGGCGCAGTTGGCGTACCACTCGATCAACGCGCTGGCGGCCAACATCAGCGGGCAGTCGTCGCCGTCGGCGGCGATCCTCACGCACAGCGAGTACATGACGCAGATGGCGTCGCAGATGGACCTGCACTGGAACAGCATCTCGCACCTGCTGCAGAGCGTGAAGAGCACGCTGGAGCTCGTCGCGTCGGTCACGGATCGCGTTCGGGTACGTCATGGGATGCCACGTGGTCTGTGTGTATGTGTGTGTATGTGCGGATGGATGGGAGGGATGACGTCTCGCGTGCGATCGCAACAGGAGTGCGCCAAGGACCCGCGCAATTTCGTGCCGCCACAGCAGCTCGACTACATATTCGAGTACAACTACGACGGGTTCTTCCGCCAGTCGACGAGAGACCTCGAGGTGCTCATGTCGTCCATCAGCGCGCAGTAAGTCGCCGCAGACCCGACGCCCCCCATCACCCACCTGCCCACCTGCTTGCAGCGCGGACCGCGACAAGCAATAACAACAACAACAGCAGCAGCAGCAGCAGCAGCAGCAGCAACAACAGTAGCGAGAAGAGCACCACCACGTTCATTTAGTTAGTAATAAGACAGCGCCAAGGCGTGCGTATGGATCAGAAGACGTCGAGGAAGTCCTTGTCCGCGCCGCCGCCGCCGCCGGTCTCCAGAGCAGGCGATGCCGTCTCCAGCTCGTTCTGGCTGTCCTGGCTCGCGAGCCGCCGTTTCTTGAGCTTGGACGCTTTGCCGGCGGCGGCGCCGCCCGTCGCCGAGCCGATCGACGCCTTCCGCTCGCTGAGCGACGACGCGCGCTGCAGCTTGGAGCCCCCACCCGAGCCGCCGCTCACCGCTGCGACTGCTCCACCACTCGTGCTGGCGCTGAGCTTGCGCTTGCCAAGCGCCGCGCTGGAAGCACGCACGTGTCATTGAGAGGAGCGACACGCACACATGCAACACCCCAACTGCCACGTACGCTTCGTCCGCCGCCGCCACCGCCGCTGCTGCCGTCGGGTCCACGAGGTCGAGCGCGGGCTCCGCCGCGAGCGCCGCGTAGGCGCAGCAGCCGGAGAAGAGGTGCTCGGCGTCGCTGTAGGGCTTGGTCTTCTTGGTGGCGGCGTCCTTGACGAAGGAGCCAGCATTTTTGCGCGGCTGCTTGGCGTCGATGAAGCCGTCCCAGCCGCGGATGATGTTGCCGTGCGGGGTCTCCTCCAGGTACGCGGCCTCCTCCTCCTCGATCTGCGCCTGCAGCCGCAGCACCGACTCGTGCGCCTTCCTGTGCGCGTCCAGCAGCGCGCGCATGCCCTCGGACACCACGGAGC
This sequence comes from Globisporangium perplexum, assembly GCA_023333865.1. NCBI lineage: Eukaryota > Oomycota > Peronosporomycetes > Pythiales > Pythiaceae > Globisporangium > Globisporangium perplexum. Next base: position 94,471 of record JAASFS010000002.1, on the reverse strand, counting down.
TCGCCATTCTCCGCCTTAGCGATATGCGTTTATGTGAATATGGCAAAATGTATGCGGTTTTTATGTATGGAGTTAGGCGGCGAACTCGTCGTGGTTCCGAGCGATGTCGGCGAGCGACACCGACGACGACGCCGTCGCTCCGCTCGACTTGCTGGCGCGCTGCGTGGCCCCGCTGCCGCCGGATGCGGAGCGCTGGTGGCTTGCAGATGCACTCTCGGACGAGATCCCCGCCATCTTCTTCGCCATGCCGACTCCGCCGTGCAGCTCCACGCTTGGGGAGCTCTTCGAGTGGCCGCCGAAGACGGGCTTGAGGTACTCCTTGTCCAGGCGGTGCCAGATGTTGTGGATCCCCGAGCGCTGGAGCCGCTTCGACCGGTCCGCTTCCGGTAGCTCGCTGCGCCGGAACGATTTGGCTGCGTCGTCGTCATCGTCGTCGTCGTCGTCCGAGAGCAGTCGCTCCATCGCGCCATCTCTGCAAGATACGTCGACAGCAAGTGTGAGTCTACCATACACCTCAGATCACTCTGCAGCTTGTGGTAACGCACTCGTCCAGGTCCCCCATCTCGTTCTCGTTCGTCGTCAGCCCGTAGAATCGCAGGAGCGGACTCGTGCCCATTCCGAAGACCTGCTCGCACAAGCACAAGCACAACTCTGTCAGTCGCTCCACCACACGACATTGCAAGCAGAAACAACCCCTCGAGCAGCCCATCAACACGTACGAGCGTCGTGAACATGACCGTGAAGAGCGTCGTGCTCTGGATCACGCTCGAGTGCGTCGGATCGGGCGTCCAGACGTTGAGTGCCAGCGCGAACGCGATCGACCCGCGCAGTCCCGCGAACCAGATCACGGCCATGTAGCTGAACGGGATCTTCTCTTCGCGCGTCATGTTGGCGATCATGCACAGCGGGAACACGTTCAGCAGCCGCCCGATCAGGCACGCGACGAGGTTCACGAAGATGAAGCCCCAGTCCCACGTGAACAGACTCGAGTACGCCACGGCACTCATGCCCAAGTAGATGAAGATGAAGTTCTCCGCCAAGAACGACGCCGTCGTGAGCAGGTGGCGCAGCGCTGTCGCGCTCTCCTCTGCGATGTTGTACAGGTGATAGTGGCTCATGAGCACGCCCGAGAAGAAGAGCGCGACGATGCCGCTCAGACCGGCGAGGTCGGCCGCGACGTAGCTCAGGTATGCCGACAGCAGCACGATCGAAATCTCGTACGACGGGTAGTGATGCAACACGGGGTCTGCTTGCTTGAGTAGGAACGCCGACGTCAGGCACACGAGGGCGGCGAGCCCAACCGACCCGAGTCCGATGCCGAACACCTTGCTCACCACGATGCCGGCATCGTGGAGCGTCACGTCTTCAATGTTCGAGTGGATGAGGTGCTGGAAGAGCGTGAACGCGACGATCGCTGGGGACGAGTAAGAGTGCACCGCAACGTGATCGTTAAGCTACGAGCGCGCCTGATGATCCGAGAGAGCAACAGAGCAGACGGTGACGTACAGACGCCGTCGTTGAGCACGCTCTCGCCGAACACGAGGTTGAAGAGCAGCGGCGGGACGCCGTTCTTCTTGAACACCGAGAGCGTCGCAACCGGGTCCACCGCCGAGATGAGCGCGCCGTACATGTACGCCTCCGCGGCAGTGAGCTTCGTGATCACCCCCATGGTGCCGAGCCAGATGAGGATGCCGCCCGTGATGAACGTCGCCACCAGCGTCCCGACGATCGCGAGCAACAAGATCGTCGAGAAGTTGGAGAAGAAGCCCTACGAAGCGTGGACGCAGCACAGACGCCTTAGTGCCGGAGCAGAGAGCCCACGAGCGCGCGAGACGAAGGTGGACACACCCGCTTCTTCATATTGAAGCCCGCTTCGAGGATGATCGGAGGCAGCAATCTGGTCCAGTTACCACCCAGCAGCCAGTGAGCTCCTCGCATCTCATGAAGACAACTCTCCCAGTAAGCAGAGAGCCGTACGCGAGGAAGAGCACTTCCGGGTCCATGGCGTGCTTGAGCGATTGCTGCAGAAGGCGTTCGAGCCACCACGTCAGGCTCTCGTCACGCTGCACAATGAGCGGCGCGGGACACGTACGATCGGCGATATGAAGCGGATGATCGCACCAAACTACCAGCGCAACACACACAAAACACACACGCGCGCGCAAATCCGTCAGCACCGTCCACCCCTCTCCACTGCGCACGCACGAGACAGCCGCCATCCCGCTGCTTCACGCACGACGACACCGAAGAACATGGCCCACGCCGACTCGGACACGAGCGCCGGCGTCGGCATCTTATCCAGGCGGTAGGCGACCAGCACGAGCAGTAGCTGCAGCGCTGCGATGACAAAGAGCCCGGCGCGGCTCCAGTCGCCCTGCTCGTCCGCGCTCGAGACGGCGGCCGCGGCGATCGCGCTCGCACGCGCGGCGGCCGCAGAAGCATTCGCGGGCAGCAGCGTGTCGGTGGCGGTGGCGAGCACGGAGGCGGTCGCGGCAGCAACAGCCGCGCTGGCGTCGAGATCCATGCTGCTCTGCTGAGGATGCTCGAAGAAGAATGAAGGACGAGGAAGTTGCGATGTGTATATAATGCACATAAATCAAAGGCGATTCGTATGTAGCGAGGATTGTATCGAAACATGTTGTGTAATGTTAATTAATCAAAACGTAACGACCATAAATGTATAAACATCATTGATGCGAAAAGTAGAATTTTAGAGCAGATCATGTCAAATCAAATTGGTCAATATATAAAATGGACTCTAGGTTTGCACACAGGTACCAACGGACGCTCGCGGGCTAAGCCAACATCACACACTGGCAGCACTATACACGAATGTGCGTGCATATGATAGGTCCGCGGCCATCTGGACTGGGGGTATATAGACATACAACTTTACAACCCTAAGTGACCTTGATAATGTCTAAAACGGATCGGTTTTTGATCAGATTGTGCGAAGTGATCATGCTACCTCGGTGTGATCAGTGTCACAGCACCAAGCAGAACACAGTCAAAACGATCCTTAGGATCTTAGACTAAGCCAGCTGGGCAGGAACTGGTAGCTCGTACCACGTCACGTGCTATGGCGTGTTTGATCTTCTTGAAAGGTGGCTGTTGTCGTCCACATGGCGCCAGTAAGATTGCCAGATATAAGGTGTGCTCAAACGAGCGCGGTGGTCGTCGTCTCCACTGGCGCCGCGGTCGGCCCCATGAGCGCCGTGATCATCTCCACGAGTGCGCTGGTTATTGACTCCACGACAACGGCGGTCGTCGTCACCACGAGCGCGGCGGTCGCTGTCACCACGATCACAGCTTGAGTCCGATCGGGTGCGATGGCCATTGGGTGAGCTCGAGCGGGAATTGCGATGGTCGTTGTCGACACAAAATGGCGCGGGTGGGCGGTGGTGTGTTCGCGCCTGAGAGCTGGTCACACTGCGAGCTGGGGGTATGGTGGTCATTGAACTGCGGCGAGTGGCGGTGGTCTTGCCGACAGCGCCAGATAGAGTTGCGCTTGTCCAGCAGGGAAACCGAGGGGGCAGGGAAAGACATGCTTGGGGCAAATTCACAAGGTGGTAGCTCTCGAGGCTGATGCGAAAGTGAGTGGATGTGGTCGTCTTGCGCTGCGAGCGCACACCAGCACCGGTGATCTCTAAAAACCCGTGATCTGTTGCCATGAACTGCATGATCAGACGTGAATTCTTGCAGTGGTGTTTTCGACACTTTTTTGACGTCCAAAATTAAATGCCAAGACAAAGCTGCAGTTAATAACATCAAATCGAATAATTCGTCTCAAATGTCGGATAATGCACGACAGACGGTGTGTTTTGTCCGACATTTGGGCACCTGGACAACAGGTCTGCGCAGAGGATCTCTGTCAGAGTCGTGGCATGCCTCCACAAGAAGAGTCACCTCCACGACGGTGATGGCTCTCGCAAATACCTCGACTCGACCCTGACTCTGCCGGCGCCGCGGCGTGCCTCCTCATCGTCCGTTAGCGCAAGCAACCACTTTCGTGTCTGAATGAATATCTTGTTCATGAGAAGTCGCCGATGGGCTCTGGAGCAAGCGCCGCCTCCGCCACTGCTCTGTATCCGGGCGTGCTCGACGCGCCGGAGCTGACGCTCGACGACGTGTGCGCGTGGGTGGAAGCGCAGCCGTCACCAACTGACAGCGCATTCACTGCTGCAGACTTCTGTGCGCGCGTTCGCTCGAGTGGTGCGTTGGCGCTTCCGTTGCTGCTGCTGGTGATGAGGATGTTACTGACGAAGTTGTACGCCGGCGACAGGCTGCTCGGCTGCACAGCTCCTGCTCGCGTTGGACCGCGATGTACTCTTCGACGTGCTGGGTGTGCAGCAGACAGTGTACGCTGACGACGCGCGCAAACACACGCTCGCGCTCGTGCGCGCCGGTCGCGAGGCGCTGCGCCGCGATTTCCTCGTGACGCTCAAGCAGCTGCCGGACGCAATGGACACGGCCGTGTACGTGCTCGAGCGCTTCCCGCTCGTGGTGGACGCGACGGGCGGCCAAGCTACGCGGTTTCTCAAGTACCAGCGCAGCAGCGTGCTGATGGTGGGCAACCCGCACGACATGGCGCCAGAGTCTCTACGGCGGCACCTCGTCGGAGCGCTCAAGCACGGGACGCTGCTGGTGCTCGACTTCGACAAGCTCAACACCGTCGAGCTGGAGCAGTTCTTCTCGCCCGAGGCGTTCCCGCGCGAGGTGCTGTCACGCCAGGCGCTCTTCTCGCCACCCGTGTTCGGGAGGCTGCTGCGGACGGACGAGGGCGACCCAGAGCCCAGTGAATTCCTCGTGAACGACCAGTTCAAGCTCGTCGTCGTCTGTCAGACCGCTTCCCCGCCGCCAAAGACAGCACTCGCGATGTGCGTCTTGCACGTGCAACTGGCTGCTGAGTGTGCTGGGGACAACGACGAGGACACTGGCGACGGTACGGACAGCACCGAGAGCCGACGACTCGCGAAGACCCTCGGCATCGGCAAAGAAGCAAAGCGCAACAGTGTGGAGCTCGTCGAAGCGGCGTTCGACGGCGACCTCGAGACGGTGAAGAAGTGTTTGGACAAGAACTACGATCTTGAGAGCGAGGATGGCCACGCGCACACTGCGCTGTCGGAAGCGGCGTGCCAGGGCAACAACGAGGTCCTGCGCTTCCTGCTCGAGCGCGGAGGCGATCCGAACAAGTGCAACGACGAGAGACGCTCGCCTCTCTACCGAGCAGCATACAACGGCCACTACGAGACCGCCGAGATCCTGCTAGCGAGCGGTGCGGACCCGCGGATCCATACGAAGCAGGCGGAGACAGCGTTCGACGTTGCCAAGACGCAGGAGATCCGCGAGTTGCTCGCGGGTTGGGACCTGACAAAGACCGACACGCTTCTTGAGGAGAGACGGAGACTCATTGACGCAAAGTGGCAGGAGCGCATCGCCTCACACGTCGAGCGCGAGCAGTTTGCGCTCATGCAGATCCACCAAGAGATCCTCGAGCTCGCTCGTAGGGGGGACACGAGTCAGCTGGAAGCGCGGTTCGAGGTGCTGGCGGAGGAATCGATCGTCACCGGAGATCGCCCGCGTGCGAGCGCGGACATCCGCGACGAGAAAGGAAGCACACTGCTAGCGATCGCAGCCCAACTCGACCGCTTTGAGCTCGTGAGCTTGCTCTTGACGAAATGGAAGACGTATGCCGAGTCAGCGCGCGCAACAGCAGTGTCGAGCTCGTCGATCCCACAGCAACAACTCGCGAAGAAGCAGAGTCTACTAGCGAGTATGATGAAGCCGAACGTGAACGCGCGCGACTGTCGCGGGTGGACGCCAGTCTCGATCGCGGTGTTCCACGAGGCGAAGCGAAGTCTCCGACTGCTCTTGGATCACGGCGCAGACCCCAAGCTGAAGAACCAGTACAACAAAAACGCGTACGACTTTGCGAAGGACGACTTGGACGCGGCGACCAACATCGTCAAGTCGAGAGCTGAGATCCGACAGGTGCTCGTGGACTGGGAGAACGAGCGGCGGGTCGTAGCCGCAGGATCCGACCCTAAGGTCGTCAGCGAGATAACAGACGCAGCAAGAACCGCGAAGAAGGACAAGAAACATGGGGACAAGAAGCTCGTTGTTGTGGACAAGGCAGCGAAGACACCTAAGAAAGCAGCAGCTTCGACCGGCAAGGCATCCAAACCAGCGACAGCAAAGAAGAAGTGACTCGACACCAACCAATTCGCTGCGACTGCTCTTTGATCAGCAGCGAAGTCGATATCGGGACCGAAGACCGTCTCACCCTACGCCAACGACTCCAAGTTCGCGTCCACCGCGTCGAAGTCGTCAAAGTCCGTCAGCGCCGTCTGGCTCGTCGTGTCCACGGCGAGCAGCTTCGCAGTGAGCACGTTCTCCTTCGAGACGTTTTTGAACTTGCGGCGATACCGACGACGCGCGCCTTTCGGGTTCTCCAAGCGCTGCCCGAGTTTCCGGCAGCTGCAGACCCCGTTGTCGATCAGCGGCTGATCCGACCGCGGTCGATCGGTGGTCGACGCGCTTGTTGACGTCGAGTGCTCCGAGAACTGGCGTGACCGATCGTGCGAGCTGTGCAGATTGAACACTGGGCTCGTGACACCGACAGCGTCGTTGTTGTAACGCTGGGGTTCGCCACCGAGGATCGCAGTTTGGTCGTATCCGCGCGAGTTGCCACCGCCGCCGATGCAGATGGGCTTGCAGAGCACGATGTTCTCTTCATCGAAGTAGTAGAGCGCGTCCGAGTTCTCGAAGCCGCGCGCGTGCTTCTGGTGGTGCAGCAGTCCCGCGTCCATGAGCGCATTGCCGAGGCGGATCGCCTCGGCGGTGGTGTTGACGTAGTTCATGTCTTCCATTCGCGCAACCGCGTGCTCGCCGGTGAACAGCGTCGGCGTGGCGTCGCCAGCGTTGTTCACCGCGACCATGTCGAACTTGAGCTCGTTCATGAGTTCCTGCGCGAACACGGCATGCATCTCTTCCTGGATGCTCTCGAGGATGTGCACGACGTTCTGCGCCGATGGTCGCACGCGCGGGTCCGAGTGCCACGCACTCTCAATCATTTGACGCAGCCCGGGATGCATCACTTCGTCCGCCAGGCGCGGTCGCTTCCCATCCACGACGAACTCGAACACCTGCAGGTGGTTGTTCCTCAGCGTCGGGAACTTCTCCGCACCGGGGTGGAGGATATCCCACAACGTCACTGCGAGCGAGTACACGTCCGCGGCTTCGCCGTACTCGGCTTGCCCGGCTCGGCCCTTGATGATCTCCGGCGCCATGTAGTCAACCGTTCCCTTCACGGTCATCTTGGCTTGACCGCTCGTGAGGGTCACCGACGGCGCGGCCTGGTAGTGCGTGCTGCCTGCGCCAATCCCGCTCTCTTCGTCATGGGGTTGTGCGCCATTCTGCAACAGTGAGCTGCTCGAGTCTTCAGCGACACTTGAACGACGCACAGTCGCCACCTTCGCGAGTGAACGGGACTCGCCGAAGTCCGTCAGCTTGACGTTGTTCTCAGCGTCGACAAGGAAGTTGGAAGGCTTGATGTCTCGGTGCAGGAATGCCGGCGAGAAGCTGTGGATGTACGCCACGGCGCGCGCCGCGTCGATCATGTACCCCATGTTGATCAAGTGGTGCTGACGGTTCGCGTGGTGTTTACGCTTGGCGACGGCGCGGGTGACGTCGTCGAGGCTACCCTGGCACAGCTCGGACACCAAGCAGATCGTCGGTGGGAACACACACATGCCGTAGAACTTGACGATGTTCGGGTGGTTGAGCGCGCCGCAGAGCGCGGCTTCGTGCGAGAACTCGGCGACCGTCTCCTCCGTGAAGTCGCTCGGCGTGTACACCTTGATCGCAACTGGAACGCCCGGACGCATCACTCCGTTAAAGACAGTCGCACTCGCGCCAACCCCAATCCTCTGCTTGATCTGGAGGTACGCGAAGTCGATGATGTACTTGCGGTGCATCTCGATGAGCACGTGCAGTCCCTGCGACGAGATGCGCTCGTTGATGTTGTGCTTCTGGCGGAACACGCTCTGCAACGCGCACGCACGCTGGCCCATGCCGCGCCAGTGCTCCGTGTCGTCTCGGAGCACGCGCCAGATGACGAGAGGACACACGGCTCCCCACGCGATCGTGACGTACGTCATGACGAAACCTTCGTCCAAGTCACCCCGGTGAAAAAGCTCGTTGTACGTGAACAGCAGCGCGTAGTAGATGAACGCGAAGGTGCAGTACTCGCGGATCGTGCGCGCCGAGGCGCGACCTGGTGGCCGGATCGCGATGTACACGTACAAGATGAGCAGCAACGAGCGGCCGAGCGTGAGTCCGTAGTAGTACGTCGGCGAGTTCGATCCGTCAGCGTTCATCGTCGTCTGCATGAGCAGGAACTGCAACGGGATGGTGTACGTCGAAAGCACGAGGTTGAGCGCAACCGTGCGCGTGAGCGCCGGCACTGAGACGCTCTTTTGCAGCATATAGAGCACGACCATGAGGAAGACGAACTGGCGACCGCTGTAGAAGCACTCGGTCGCGAGCCCCGAGATCGTGGTTTCGAACCATTTGAGGGAGAGCGCGAGCACCATGAACGTCGTGAAGCCGCCCGTGGCCGCGCCGAGGATCCAGAGCAGCGGCTCGAACGCCGGCAAGATGACTTTGCGCGCAGCGGTGCTGTCGCCCTTGAACGCCACCGTCCGGTTGTAGCGCAGGTACGCGATGAGCGCCATGCAGAGCAGGAACATGACCGAGTAGCCGAGCAGGATCATGAACTGCAGCACTTGGAACTTGTTGTGGATATACACGAGGAACGCTTGCTGCTCCGCGATCTGCTGTGGCGACACGGTCGGGGCACTCGTCGTCGTGTTGCTCGCGTTGCTAGGCGACATCTCGGTGGACATGTTTGCCGCTGCGAGAGCTAGCGCAAGCGCGATCATGTCGTTGAGGGTATGATTGGATCAGCAACACCCGTATGTCGTATCTCGGTGCAGTTGAGCAGCGGAGCGCTTGGAGATCGGCGCGCAGATTCGCAAGTGAGCGGTGCTCGCTCGAGGGTACGTGGGTCGATTCAAGGTTATGAACCCAAGAAAGCCGGATGGTATTCAATAGAAAATACAACCACTTCCGCCACGCTGACACGAGCGAACAACATGGGCGGCGACGATGGCTCCCGTCGTTCGAAAGTCGAAGGTGCGAGCGCAGCTCGCGCGCCGCCAGCAGCATTGTTGAGAACTGCATCCCACCGACACCAGTGGCTTCGGCTCTGGTGGGCACGAACTAACTTCCTCCAATCGACCGAACGGCCGAGACACCTCGATACGATCGACTCGCTCCACTGAGCACGGCGCTCGGGATCCGATGCGCACACGCTGTCCGGCACGTCTACTGTCCAGTATGTTTGCAGTTGTCGAGTCTGGACGAAGTACGACACTCAGCGATCCGTCGGTGTGGAGCCTGGCGGACTATCTCCCGCGCCACGCACTTCATATGCACTTCATCCATTCACAGAGCGAAGCAAAGAACAACAACGACCACGAACTCGGCTCGTGAATAGCATCTTCGAGCACGTTATGTTGTCCTTCATGCGTTCAGCCTGGTGGATACGATATGCAACGTCTTCGGCTCACAATAGTCCGCGCCACCGCTCACGCCGCCGACACAGAGCTGCCTGCGACGGTGTCGAAGCCGTCAAAGTCGCCGCTCTCCGCCGTGCTGGTCAGCAGCTTCGTCGTGAGCAAGTTCTCTTCCGTGATCACCTTGAACTTCTGGTGGTGGCGGCGGAAGCGGCGACGAGACGCCTTCGCGACCTCAAGGCGCTGCCCGAACTTGCGGCACGCGCACATGCCGCCGGTCTCGAGCAACGGCGCGCCAGAGTTCGACTGCGAGCCGCTGTGCTGCTCCGACACGGCCGTGTGACCTGCGTGGCGCGAGCGGCGAGTGCTCACGCCCGAGATCGTCGACGCCGTATCATCGTGCTCCGTGACAGCGTAGCTGCTGTTCCCCCCCGCACTGTCAGCGCGATCGTCGCAGCAGCTCCCGCCGAGCACCGGGACGGTCTTGAAGTTGTACGGCTGGCAGAGCTGGATGTTGTCGTCGTCAAAGAAATAAAGTGAGTCACCGTTCTCGAAGCAGCGCGCGTGCTTGGCGTGGTGCATGAGCCCGGCGTCCATGAGAGCATTGCCGATGCGGATTCCTTCGCCCACAGTCGACACGAACTCGATCTCGAGCATTCGCTCGAGCGCCGACGCGCCGCTGAACGCGCACTCGATCGCGGGCTTGTTGGCAGCGCCATACTTGCTCATCTCGGGGCTGATCTCGAAGCTCAGTTGGGACGCGAACGCAGCCTGCACCTCTTCCTGGATGCTCTCGAGGATGCTCACGACATTCTGCGCCGACGGACGCAGTCGCGGGTCCGGCTGCCACGCGCTGATGATCACCTCGCGCAACGACTGGTGCACGTCGTTCAGGAACTCCGGACGCTTCCCGTCCACGACGAACTCGAACACGAGCAAGTGGTTGTTCTTGAGCTGCGGGAACTTCTCCGCGTCGGGGTGGAGGATATCCCACATCGTGATCGCCAGAGCGTACACGTCCGCCGCCTCGCCGTAGAGCGCTACTCCAGCCTTTCCCTTGATGATCTCCGGCGCCATGTAGTCCACCGTGCCTCGCACCGTCATCTGCGCGGCGATCGACTTGCTCGCGAACGGCAGTGGCGACGGCGGACGCTCCATCGGAGGCTGCTGCACCAACTGGTGCTCCGTGATGCTCGACGTACGGCCGCTGGTGCTCGACCGACTAGCAGCGTTCGTCCCGCTTGCTGTCCCATTGTGCGCGATGAGGTCGCGCGGCAGACTACGTGACTCACCGAAGTCCGTCAGCTTGACGTTATTCTCAGCGTCGACAAGGAAGTTCGCCGGCTTGATGTCGCGGTGTACGAACGCTGGCGAGAAGCTGTGGATGTACGCCACGGCGCGCGCCGCGTCGATCATGTAGGCGAGATCAAGAAGGAACTGTTGGCGGTTCGGGTGGTGTTGTTGCCGACTGACGGCACGGGTGACGTCTTCGAGACTGCCCTGGCACAGCTCGGACACCAAGCAGATCGTTGGCGGACACACGCACATGCCGTAGAACTTGACGATGTTCGGGTGGTTGAGTGCGCCGCAGAGCGCGGCTTCGTGTGAGAACTCGGCGACCGTCTCCTCCGTGAAGTCGCTCGGCGTGTACACCTTGACCGCCACTGGCGTGGTCGAGTGCAGGATCCCGTTGAACACGACCGCGCTCGCCCCGACGCCGATGCGGCTCTTGAGCTCCAGGTACGCGAAGTCGATGATGTGCTTGCGGTGCATCTCGATGAGCACGTGCAGTCCTTGCGACGAGATGTGCTCGTTGATGTTGTGCTTCTGTCGGAAGAGCGTCTGCAAAGCCACAGCACGCTGTCCGAGTCCGCGCCAGTGCTCCGTGTCGGCCCGGAGCACGCGCCAGATGACGAGCGGACAGAGCGAGCCGCAGAGCAGGTTCGCGTACGTGAGGTTGAAGCCGAGGTCGGTCTTGCCCTGCTGAAACATCTCGTTGTAGGTGAAGAGCAGCGCGTAGTACGCGTACGCGAAGAGGCAGTACTCGCGCATCGTGCGTGGCGTGGCTCGTCCCGGTGGGCGGATGAACACGTACGTGTACAAGAGCAGCAACAACGCCCTCGAAACCGCGAGCACGTGGTAGAGGTGCGTCGGATCCTCGTACGTCACCATATACCACACGATCGGCAGCGTGTACGTCGAGAGCACGAACGAGATGGCGATGGTGCGCTGGAGCGCCGGGATCGAGACGCTCTTCTGCAACATGAAGACAACGACGACGACGAACACGAACTGGCGGCCGCTGTAGAACACCTCGGTCGCGAGCTTGGAGATCTTAGCCTCGTAGAGGTCAGTCGAAAGCGCGATGCAGAAGAAGAGCGTGTAGATCCCAGTCGTGGTACCGAGGATCCAGAGCAGCGGTTCGAACGCCGGCAGGAGGATCTTGCGCGCCGCGTTTGCGTCGCCCTTGAACGCCACGTTGCGGTTGTGCCGCATGTAGCAAATGAGCACGACGCAGAGCCCGAACATGATGCCGTAGCCGAGCAGCAGAAAGAGTTGGAGCACGTAGATCTTGTTGGTCATGTACGCGAGGATCGCCTGTGCCTTGGCGAGCGCGGCGGCTTTGGCGGCTTTCTGAGCCTCCGCCGTCGCGTTCGCCACTGCAGCTGGGACGTCGCTGCCCACGATCGCGCTCACAGTGGCGTTCGCGGTGTTGTTCGCGACCGCCGCGAAGGAAGTGATCATGGCGGCGGTGGCGGGTGTCGTCGTCGGGAGCAGCAGCAGCAGGAGCAGGATGAAGGCGAGTGTGCGAGCGAGGGATGCCTCTCCGAGAGGAGGAGTTGGGAAATGAGCAGCATTCCAAGACCTCGCGAAGCGATGGGACAGTGCACCCGGTGGTCAGTGCAACTACAACCGCCGCCGCTCTGGATGGATACGCACGTACAGAGGAGGAGGAGCATTCAGTGTACTACCGAGGCAAACGAGGACACCACTTGCTCTTGCCCTTGCTAGCTGCCAGATCCCTGAGTGAGTCAAACTCGCAGAGGAGAAGGAGCACTCGTGGACTTTCAACTTTCGCTTGCTCACATCGGTCGGTCGGAACTTGTGTGAACTGGTAGCCGGAGCCTTCGGGCGTGTGGAGCGGCGGACTCCCCGCACGAGTTTCCACGCTCGCTCCGCCGAGCTGTTGGCGGGACGAAGTGCACTCGTGCTCGAGCGCTTACTTCGCTCGCTTCGAGCTCGAGCACTCCAGAGTACGTCAGCAGGGGGTTCAGATGGAAGAAGTTGCTCACATTGAAGCGGGCATCTATGGAACGATCGATTCTGTTGTACCCAGCACTCTGTACTCGGAAAACCCTCACAAACACACAAACTTGCTTCACCAAACTTCACACACTTGCTTCATCATACTTCACACTCTGCTTCAGATCGCCCACAGACCTCGGAACCGCGTGCGGATGATCCGCCCCACACCGCCGCCGCCGTCATCGTTCAGTTCGATATTGTCAACGTCGTCAACGTCGGTGTCGTCAATGCCGCCAATGTCGTCAACACCGTCGTCGTCGTCGTCGCCTCCACTGTCGTGCAGGATCGCCGCCTCGAGGTCGCTCACGTGCATCGGTGAGAGCGAGTCGTCGAACGTGCTCTCGCCCGTGTGCTCCAGCGCGTCCATGAGTAGCTTCTCCGTCAGTACATTCGACGTGCTCTCCACGGTCGCGTACCACTTCTTGTTGTAGCGCCGGAAGCGCTTGCGGTGCGCGCGCACCACGCCCTGCCCGCGACCGAGCTTCTGGCACGAACACTCCTCCCGGTTCGTGCAACGCACGTACGGCGACTGATGCGTCTGCGCGGACGCCGACGACAGTCGATGCCGCTCGCCCACCGTCGCGGTCGACACCGTGCTAATGTATGAGTCGCCGCGGCGGAACCTGGCGTTCGATTGCTGCGGCAGCTCCGAGACGTGCGTGGCTCCAACCACGCTGTCGTCGAGCGACAGCGCCGGTAGGTGGTACATCTTGTGCAGTCCATTCGCCGTGAAACTGTCGATCATAGTCTCGTCGAAGACAAACAGCTCGTTGGACTTGGCGAACGGCTCCAGGTGGCGCACGTGGTGCAGGAAGCCCGCGCTCATGAGTCCGTTGCCCATCCGACAGGCTTCGTCGACCGACTCGACAAAGTTGAACTCGAGCATGCGCTGCATGAGGAGCTGTCCGGTGATCGACTTCTCCGCCATCGTCTCCTTCTTCGTCACGAACACCTTCTTCTCGATCGACTCGGCGAGGATCGCCGCCACGTCGCTCACAACCTCCTGCTTGAGCTTCTCGAGGCGCGTCATGATGTAATGCGCGGACGGTCGCTTGTCAGGCTGTGTCTCCCAGGCTTCACTCAGGATGCGCTTCACCTCCGGGTGACACGACTCGCTGATCGCTGGTCGCTTCCCGCCGAGCACGCTCTCGAAGATCTGGAAGTGGTTCCCGCTCGCCTCCGGGTACTTCTCGTCGAGCGGGTGCACGATATCCCAGAGCGTGATCGCGAGGCTGTAGACGTCCGCCGCCTCAAAGTACATTGCTGTGCCCGCCCGGCCCTGGATGATCTCTGGCGCCATGTAGTCTGCCGTGCCGCGCACCGTCATGGCGTTCCGCACCGGCATCTCGGTCATTGGTGTATGCAACGACGACCAAGCGTTCTCGGCCGACGACATGCGCATCGTGGTGCCAGTGTTGATCGTGCTAATGCCTTGGCACACCTTCGGGATGCTCCGCGACTCGCCGAAGTCCGTCAGCTTGACGACACATTGAGCGTCGACGAGGAAGTTGGACGGCTTGATGTCGCGGTGCAGGAATGCCGGCGAGAAGCTGTGCAGGTACGCCACGGCGCGCGCCGCGTCGATCATGTACTGCAAGTCGATGGCGAGCTGCTGCCGCTTGGGGTCGTGCTTGCGGCGAGCGAGCGCTTGCGTGACGTCGTCGAGGCTGCCCTGGCACAGCTCGGACACCAAGCAGATCGTTGGCGGACACACGCACATGCCGTAGAACTTGACGATGTTCGGGTGGTTGAGCGCGCCGCAGAGCGCGGCTTCGTGCGAGAACTCGGCGACTGTCTCGTCAAGCAGCTCCGTCGGCGTGTACACCTTGATCGCGACTGGGATCTTGGAGTTGAGCACGCCGTTGAAGACCGTGGCGCTCGACCCGACGCCGATGCGGCTCTTGAGCTCTAAGTACGCAAAGTCGATGATGTACTTGCGGTGCATCTCGATGAGCACGTGCAGCCCGCGGGACGAGATGCGCTCGTCCAGGCGGTGCTTCTGCCTGAAGAGTGTCTGGAGTACGCACGCGCGCTGTCCGAGTCCGCGCCAGTGCTCCGTGTCGGCCTTGAGGATGCGCCAGATGACGAGCGGACAGAGCGAGCCCCAGAAGATGTTGAGGAAGCAGACTGTGAAGCCGATGTCGAGGCGGTTCTGGTGGAAGAGGTCGCTGTACGCGACGAAGAGCGCGTAGTAGACGAACACGAAGACGCAGTACTCGCGGATGGCGCGCTTGCTCGCGCGCGCCGGTGGACTCACGCACGTCCACACGAAGAGCAGCGGCACAGGCAGCCGCGCGAATGTCGGTACGTAGTACGCAGTCGACGGCGAGCAGTACGCGTTCGTGTACCAAACGACCGGGAGGCTGTAGGTGCAGAGCAGCAGCGACAGCACCGCCGCACGTTGCAGCGCCGGGGTCGTGACGCTCTTCTGGTACATGTACACCATGGGCACGACAATGAGGAAGAGGCGACCGGCATAGTACGCCTCTGTCTCGACCTTGGACGCCGTCACTGTGATGTCCACAAAGAACAGCGTCGCGCAGAAGTAGGCGCTGAACGCGAACGACACGACCGAGAGCAGCAGCAGCAGTGGCAGGAACGCCGGCAGGATGATCTTGCGCGCCGCGCTGGCGTCGCCGCGGAACGCGACACTGCGGTTGCGACGCATGTACACCACGAGCAGTGAGCTGAGCGCGCAGATGACGCCGTAGCCGATCGCGAGCGCCACGAAGAGGTTGCGGAAGCGCGCGAGCACGCTCTGCTGTAGGGCCGCGACCGCCTGGGGCGTCGGCGTCTCCATCCCGTGTGTATGTTTGCGAGAGCGAGCGAATCGCACAATGGTGGCCGACCGACCGACCGCGAGCGGGTCGCGATGCCACCGACGGAAGAAAGGCAGCGCTGGGCTCGCCTGCCTAAGCAAAATGCACAAGATGTCGAAAGGAACAAGTTGAAGGGAACTTCAACTTGTTGACTTGCTTTCAGTATATAGACCTCCGACTTCGATAATCGAAGGCTGATCATCATCGGGTCACTCTTCCTTCCTTCGCTGCTCGCACGTCGGCCGACTGGTCGATCGACCGACCGGATCCTCCTCGGCTCGCTCGATTGGATCGGTGCTCGACGAGCGCTCACAGCAGCGGCTCTGTGTCGTTCCAGTCCACGCGCGCGCGCGGCCACTTGGTGCGGATCACGAGGTCGAGCGGCGGCACGAGGTCGCCTCCCGAGCTGCTCGCCGGCGGATCCTCCTCCGCGAGCGCGCGCGCGTGCACGCTCAGACGGATCACCTCGTCCTGGTTCGCGAGTCCGTCGTAGTAGAAGAGCTCGAGGCGCTCGCGCTCCGCCAGTCGCGCGTCCTGGAGCAGCTCGGGCTCAGCGAAGAGCACCGAGTAGTGCGACTCACTGCACACGACCCACACGTTGAAGCGCGGACTCTTGAGGTGGGACCCCACGACGAGGTACTCGTATGCCTCAAAGAGCGACAGGAAGCCCACGCTCGCCTGCGCCGCGATGCCCTTGAGCACCACGGCGCTCGGGTCGTCCTCGTTCGCGCCTTCAAGCAACTGCCGCCCGTTGAACACGTTGCTGCTTGCCTGCCCGCACAACAGCAGGTTCACCATCTCTTGCGTGCAGTAGTCGTGTCCACCGATGAGCTTGCCGCCGCTGTTCGCGTCGGTCACGCCCTCGACATGGTCCATCTCGCTCCGGACCGTCGCGATGCCTTTCGACAGCGCCACAGACGCGACGAAGTGCACGAGCCCGTTCCCTTTCGGCGCCATCAGCTCCTGAATGCGCTCACGGAGCAGCGCACGCGTCGCCTCTTCGTTGGGTGTGGTGTGGAGCACGACACCACCCATGAACTTGCGCTTTGTCGTAGCCTTGTAGCTGTCAGCGCGTTCGTTCAGAACAAGTGTGCACGGCGATCTTGAACCGCCGGCAGCTTGGTGCAAAATGTGCGTCAGCGCTGCCACCAGCGCCTCCTCTTGGTGCGCTCCGTCCGGCTGCCCCACAGCGCACGAAAGTGAGGAACACGAACGCTCGCCGCAGAACGCAGCAGCCACCGAAGAGCACCAACCGCACATTCTGCCAGTCCCTCGGCACGCGCTCCAGCAAGAACCGGAGCACGTACGCCTGGACAACTGCGAGCACGCCGCATGGTCCGCCCTCATGCTGCACGAGTCCATAGCGCAAGTTCGCCGCGTCGGTAAAGAAGAAGCCCTGCGCGCATGGAAGAACGAACATCGGTGCTGTCATGACATCGTGCGCAGCTCTGGGGTCGAAGACGCGCGCGAGTGGCGCACCTGCTGGTCCCAGTGGGAGCTAAAGCCCTTCTTCTCGCTCGAGAAGAGGAGCTGCTGGAGCGACGCAACTTCCTCCGACGTCGCCGCGCGACCGCCCCGAACACCCGAACGAATGCTGACAGCGCCGACAGTTGCCATACTACTGCGCGCGCCACTGTTGCTGCCCACTACGCACGGGGTGACAGCTCTCGCCTGCGTCGGCTGGACAGACTCGAAATCTTCGACATCCTCCATCTCGAGCGTCTCGCTCTCGATCGCAGAGCGTGGCACTGGCGCACTGGCGTCGCCCCAGCTCACTTTCTTCGGAGCGGATCCGCGGTGCTGGTCGTCAGCAACTCCACTGCCATTCGAGGTCTCTCTCGCGAGCGGAGCTGCCTTTTCCCCGCTCGTGGCCTTCGCGGTCCTGTCGTCCGACGACGACGACCGGCGACTGGAGGAGGATGCCGACGATGGCGACGAGCTCCTCGAGCCGCCGCCGCCACCCGCTTTCTTCTCCTCCTTGAGCTCCTTGTACTTGACGTAGCAGTGCTTCTTCGACTTGTCGCTGCCGACGAGCACCGCGATCTCGCGCCAGCGTTCGTTCTTATCCTCGATGCTACTCGTCTGCTTGATCGCTTTCTTCAGTCTCGAGATGTCGTCTTTGCTCCAGACCACGTCGCAGGCGTCACTGCACTCGGAGCCCACGCTGGACGATCTGCGGCGTCGAGGTTTGTTGCTCGGCGCGTCCTCGACAACGTCAGGCGACACTGCAGCTGCGCATTCGGAGGCGCGCGCGTGGCTGGACTCGCTCACCATGTACTCGAGGACAGATTTGACCTCGCGCGCCGATCGCTTCTTGCTGTCCAGGTCTGCGGCGAACAGCTCGCTCGCGACGACAGCCGAACTCGTGGGCTTGAGGCTCTGCATCATCGCGTCCAGCGTCTGCGTGCACTTGCAGCTCTTGAGGTATTCCATCGCCACGAGCTCGGCCTGTCTCGTTACGTCCGAGCGCGAGACGTCCGCGCCGCCATGCTTCTCGCTGCGGCTGCTGCTCTTCGTCGGCATCTCTCTTGACTCTGGTTGCTATGTGCGCACGAGGCGCATTTAGAACTTGCAACAGCAACACCAGGAACCTGAGCCGATGCTGCGTCGTGACCACATCCACAACACGACATCCACAGCTCCAACGCACGCAGACTCCACGCATACACAGTCGGTCGTACATGTACACACACATCTCGTTGAATAAGATAGGGCTCAACGCGCTTGGTACGTCGTCACCGTCGTCGCCAACGTACCTTCCGCGGCGGCGCCAAGCAACCTCGCCAGTGTCATCTCTCTTCTTCTCGATCGAACCCGAAGGGCGTAGCTTCAAAAACCTTCCGGTTCGCCGAGCGCTGACGGTGGGCGGAGGAAGCTTGCGCGCTGGGAGGGAGGGAAGCGCGTTGCAGATTTACCTGATGCTCATCACAGTCGAGAGCCGAGAGCTTGACAGCTCGCTGCCAGTCGACCCAGCCTTGCTTGCCTTGCGGTTCGGCCCGAACACCTTCCAGAACCGCAAGGTCTCGTCCGCCGCGCCAGACACGACCGTCGATCCGTCGGGCGAGGCGGCCAGGTGCAGCACGCGCGACGTGTGGCCCGTCAGCTCCTTCACCTTTGTCATGCTCGGGTACTTCCACAAGCAGAGCTCATTCTGCGAGTAGCCATGCGACGACAGGATCTCCTTCTCCGTCGTGGACCACAGCAGCGAACACACTTGCGAGCCCGTGTCCACTGAGTTGAGCATCGCGCCGTTCGTCGTGTTCCAGAACTTGATCGTGCGGTCCGCAGTGCCGCCGCCCGTCGCAAGCAGGTTGCGCTCCCACGGACACCACGCGATCGCCTTCACCGCCGCGGTGTGGTGCTCCAAGCGGTGCGCAGGGCTCTGTGTGCTGCTGCTGCTGCCGATCGCCGACGCCTTCCAGAGACACAGTGCGTTGTCGTTGCCGCCGGACGCGAGCGTCGTACCGTCCGGGGACCACTGGAGCCCGCACACCTCCTGCTCGTGGCTCGCGAGCGTCGCGAGCTGGTGCGTACGCGCGCGCACGTCGTGGTGGATGATCGTGCTGTCGCGCGAGCCGGACGACAGGATGTAGCTGTTCCACGCGAGCGCACCGACGCGCGACGCGTGGCCGCTCATGGAGCGCACCTGCTTCTGCGCCGCCACGTCCCAAAGCTGCACGACCGAGTCGCTCGTGCCGATCGCGAGGTGCGACGAGCCGCCGACGTCGCTCCACTGGACCGAGCTGACGTAGTCGTCGCCGTCGAGCGCCATGAGCTCGTCGATCTCGCCACTCTCGGCGTTCCAGAGGTACACGCACTGGCCGAGCGCGACGGCGAGCACGTTGTTCGACCCCCACGAGAGCAGGTTGAGGTAGTAGTCGTTCATGAGCTCCGGCGCGTCGAGAACCTTGATCGGTGCCGACGGCACGTAGCGATTGAGCTTCTTCGCGGCGGCCGCGGGCACCGCGCTCGTCTTGTTGTGCGAGAAGCGCGCGGCGAGCGACGCCTGGAAGGACTCGGGCGCCGGCGCCGCGGGCTTGGCCGTGAACTTGAGGATCTTGTGGCGCGCGCCGGCGTCCTCGTCGCCCAGTAGCGCGCTCGCGAGCCGCTTCTTGTAGTTGTGCTTCTCCTCATCGTCCGGGGCGGGGCCGCCGCCGCTGGAGCTCGCGTCCGCGACCGCCGCCTGCGCCGCCTCCGTGCCGGGCGAGCGGCACTGCGCAAGCTCCATGTTCGTGGCGCTGCGATTCGGGATGAAGCGGTCCGGCTGCTGCGCGCACACGCGAGGCGGTGGTTAGCGGGGACGGAAGGGCGACGAGAGAGCGACGAGAGAGCGGGGAACGTGGCGCACCGCCGCGCCGCTACTGCTGCTGCTACTGCTGCTGCTGCTACTGCTACTGCTACTGCTGGCGGTCGCGTCTTTGCGCGCCTGCGCGTGGAGATTGCTGCTGCTGCTGCTCCTGCTGAGCGGCGCGCTGGAGGCGGCGGACGCGGCGAGGGACGCGGTGGCGGCCATGGTAGCTGGGAATGCTATTGGTGATGTGTTTTGCCGACTGGCTTGGGAAAGTGGCCCAACATTGCTTGTTGGACTTGGCTGGCACGAAGATGTGGAGAGAGTCGAATACAGTACGCACAAATCCAGAGTTTTAGGATCCGTTTGAATTTTCAAAACGTTGTTTGAAAAAACGGCGCTGGATCAACACGGTTGCCGTACACGCATCACACGCAACGGCACAGCCAAGCGTGAACTCAAGGACCAAGCGCCTCACAACTCCTCGTCCTTTGGCTCGTAGAAAGCTGCGCGCTCGTCGATCAGTTCCTGCCGGAACCCGCCTCGCCTGCTCGAGCGTCATCATGTCTCCGCTCGCCATGCCCTTCACGAGTTCCGCCACGGTCTCGACGAGCCCTGATCTTCTTCAGCGCTGGTTGCTGGGCTTCCTCGAACCCCTCGTGCTACTGCGGAGGGACGGTTGCTGTTGCGGGCCGTCTTCTTCGGGGTGGCGAGACAGAACACCAACGTCTTGCAAACACCGGGATTCGATCGGGGCACCAGCTCGAACCGCTCCACTCGTCGTTGCATCTCATTCGAGAACACGAGGCATTGGTCCTCCAATGTGGCGATCGACACGAGCGTCTGCACGAATAGCTCGCTGTCGTATCGAAACCCAAACTTCGTGGCGAGCGCGGACTCGTCGTTGTCCTCCAGGAAGTTCTCGTGCGTGTTCACTCGGAGCGAGAGATGCACGAGTTGCTGGTGGTGCTCCGAGTGGAGGTTATTGACGTATGAGAGGATCTTGACAGACCTGTTGTCCTTGATCTTGAACTCCGACGGGATTCACTGCGAGATCGACTCGCTCCCAGTCCGATAGAACGCCCAGTGGAACGAATTCGTCACTAGCGTCGACGAGTTGCCCGTGATCTGGCGCATGTGGTCGGTAGGATCTGCGCAGCTCTCGGGGTCGACGGGAGACGATGTAGCGCGCGGGTTTGCCCCACTCGGTTAGGAGCACGCCACGCTCGTTCGACCGGACGGTCGCTTCCAGATCGAAACGCTGCGGCTGCAAGTCTCCGAGCTCACGCGGCTCACACTTGTTCGAGCGTGCGCAGCAGGAGCTCTCACTGGATGGTGTCGAGCCACTGGCGCCGGGTCTCGGCGTCGCGCCACTTGAGCTACCAGCGCGACTTGATGAGCACCAATACGGCCGAATGCTTGAGCGTGAGGAGCTCCAGGAGCGTGTATGCTTCCACCCACTCGACGAGCTCGAGTCTGTTGCTAAAGCCATCGGATTCTCGTGGGTCCTGTGGCGTAGAGCGAAGTTCGGCGGTGAAGCGAATATGCTCGTCTGGCGAGCGGTGGGGTCTGCGCTTCAAGTGCTTGGCGTCACAAAGGCGGTAGCAAGGAGGATCGCTTCAAGAGTCTGTGCTGAAGCGAACGCGTGAACTCTCGTTGCAGCACGGTTTTGAGCTCAAGGCGATGGCAACTGGTGCTGTGTGGAGAACGAACTGGTTTGTCGGCACCTACCTCTCATTGTGCACTGCAGCGCCATACTGCTGTAGTTTGGCACATGCTGGATCTGCGCCGCTGCGATGTCGAACAACATCTCGCTTCCTCCCTAAGCTCTGTCAACGTACGCTCTCCCTTCACGGCCACGTGCAGGGTTGTTCATCGTCGTCATCGTCATTTTCGTGCTGGGCTTGCACCTCGAAAATCGATAGTGCTAAAATTCAGGATAGTGTGACAAGCTTTCGTCAACATTCCAGAATTCGACATCGATCCAGCGCGGCGAATATGGCGTCCTTGGAGCCCGTGAGCGGCGGCGGCGGCGACGCGAGCGCGGCGGCGTCCGCGCTGCACGACAACATCAAGGCGAAGGGACAGAACAGCTACTACTACGCGCACAAGCGGCGCGAGGACGTGGAGATCCACGAGTGGGACGGCAAGGCGGCGCCGCGGCTGCTCAAGACCCAGGCGCTGAGCGCGGACGCTTCCGCCGCGGAGCCGTGCGAGGCGATCACCAACTACGCCTGGTCGGACGGCAAGAAGCGCGTGTCCGTGTACATCTCGCTGCCGGACATCCACCTGCACCCGGAGGAGCTCACGGTCGTGGACTGGAGCGGCGCGAGCCTCGCGCTGCGCATCGAGCACTTCCAGGGCAAGACGCGCGTGTTGTCGCTCAAGCTCTACGAGAGCATCGCGGCCGTCGCGACGAAGCGGAAGGAGAACCAGCTCGTGCTGCAGCTCACGAAGGCCACGGAGACGCGCTGGCACGCACTCAAGAAGGACTCGTGAGGCCCGAATCCCGCCCGTCACATGCTGGTCGGGACGGACGAATGGATGGGGACGCGCACGTCATCACTGCAGCGCACGCATCACAAGACTCACACACAAGACACACATACATACATACGCGCAATCCCAGGAAGCGAGGGGAGGTGATTACTGTATCTATGCGCGCGCCGGTGCTGCTGCTCGCACGCGTGGTGCTGAGCGGCTGCTACTGGTACTGCACCTCAGTCGTGTACAAGACGTCGCCGGCCTTGTCGACGAGCTGCACCTGGAAGCGCGCGGCGGTGACCTTGACCCACATGAAGCCGTGCGCCAGCGCCGCGTGCACGAGGTCCGGGCTCTCGCGCGCCTTGGGCACCAGCGAGTGCACGCGGTAGCCGCCGGCGCCGGACACGAAGTAGTGACGCTGCCAGCCGCCGCCCTCGCGCTTCGTTATGTGCTGCAGGCAGTGGTCGTGGCCGCTGAAGTACGCGTGTACCTTGTGCTTGGCGAGTAGCGGGTCGAGCGTATCGATGAGCTCCTGCGTGTGCGCGTTGCCCGCGAACGAGTAGACCCCCCAGTGGCCGACCACGACGGTCCACATGCGGTCCACACCCGCGGGCTTGCCAGCGCTCAGCACCTGCTCGGCCCACGCGTACTGCGCGCGCCGCGACGCCGCAGACGTCTGTTGGTTCATCGCGTCGGTGCACCGGAAGTTGCGCGGCTCGTGGCCGCACACGAGGTCGCACGCGTCGAGCACGACGAGGCGCAGGATCGTCGCCGGCGCCACGGGCCGGTCGAGCGCGTAGTAGCGGCGCGGGAAGAACCACTTGGAGTCCGTCTGCGCCGCGTACGCGAGCATGGCGTCGACCGAGCCCTCGCAGTCGTGGTTCCCGACTCTGCGGGGGAGGAAGCGCGGTGAGTGGTGCCGTCCCAGTCGCCTACCGGCAGGAACGAGCGAGTGACGCACGTGATGTACCAGGGCACGTTCAGGTCCGGGTGGTCGTACATCTGCGACGTGAGCAGCAGCCTCCGCGTCAGGAGCTGCTCGCGCCGGCGGCCGGTGGCAACGCACTCGCACGCACCTTCTCGAAGCGCTCCTTGAGCAGCGGGTCGCTCGCCGACGAGATGCTGCACCACCCGACGTGAACATCAGTCGCTCGCTTGCAGCTGCAGCAACAGCAGCGTGTGTGAGCGCGCAGACGCACCCGTGCTCGTAGATCTGGTCGCCCGTCGAGAGCACGAACGCCGGCCGCGGCTCGAGCGTCGCGGCGAAGCGCTTGAGCGCGTCGGCGGTGGCCACCTGGTCGGCGCTACCCGTGCCGTAGTCGCCGACCACGAGGAAGTTGGTCTCCTCTGGGAACGCGCTCTCGCTCGTGCGCTCGAGCCCGAGCTGCGCGGCGTCCGTTGCGGCGTCCGTTGACGCAGCTGGAGCCGACGACGACGACGGCGGCGCCATGTAGAAGAGCGCGAAGACGAGCCAGACGCCGAAGAGCGCGGCGCCAAGGCGCTTGAGCCACTGCTCGTAGCTCAGGTAGGCGGCGCCGCCGCCGGCGGTCGGCGCGCTCCAGCGGCGCGCGGCCTTGTTGTCGTCGTCCTTCTTGAGCCCAGCTTCGAGCAGCATCGCTTTGGATCGCAAAATGGTGCGCGTACCGCATTCGACACTCGCGAGCCAAGTCGGTGTTGCAAAAGCGAATCTCTCGCCGCGATGTTCGCCAAACCGCACAAGGCGAGCGGCAGCAGCCTGCTCAAGAACAAGGACGCCAAGAAGCTGCGCAAGGACGCGGGCGCGCGCCTCGGCTGCGACGACGCGCTCGTGCTCGCGTTCGCGCCTTCCAAGGTGCGGCGGTGGCGGCGGCGGATGCACGACCAGCCAGCAGCAACAGCAGCCTAACGTTCCATCCACCCCTTCCCTCCTCATGCGCCTGCAGAGCGATGTGCGCAAGGTGAGCTTCCAGGCGCCGTCCCGCGTGCTCGTGTACGTAGCCGAGGACATGAAGGAGCCCGTGCTTTTCGACATGAGCGGCAAGGGCGAGCTCTGCCCGTCGGTGTACGCGCTCTGGCGCGCACCGGCGGCGCTGCCGCCGCTCGTGGTGCACGCGCCGGTGAGCGCGTTCGTGCTGCGCGGCGCCGACGTGATGCTACCGGGCGTGGTCTTCTCGTCGCCCGACGAACTCGCGGCGCTGCGCAAGGGCGAGCTGCGCGCGGTC
This sequence comes from Globisporangium perplexum, assembly GCA_023333865.1. NCBI lineage: Eukaryota > Oomycota > Peronosporomycetes > Pythiales > Pythiaceae > Globisporangium > Globisporangium perplexum. Next base: position 69,795 of record JAASFS010000002.1, on the reverse strand, counting down.
GTCGCGCGCGGGAACCCCATGCCGTTCGCGGTCGGCGAGCTGCTCGTGGACGCCGCGGACGTCGAGGCGAGCGGCCGGAAGGGCCGCGCGCTGCGCCTGCTGCACTACGTGGGCGACGAGCTCTGGCAGATGGGCCCGCGCAGCCTCCCGAACGCGGGCTTCCTCGGCGCGCGCGTGGCGCCGCTCGACGCGTCGGGTGCCGCTGACGATGTCGACGTCGACGACGAGGAGCAGGATGAGGCTGGTGACGCGGCAGGTGACGTGGAGAGCGTGAGTGTGAGTGTGGAGGACGTGACACTCGAGGAGAAGCAACCCGCGGAGAGCGACGCACCGGTGGCGATGACGAAGGACGAGATGGACGCGGCGTACGTCGCGACGCTGCTGCAGGTGCTCAAGTCGGCGCGGCTCAAGGAGGCGGAGCTGCCGATGCTCGCGAGCACGTTCCAGGCGTCCGTGTTCCTGCCGAGCCGCGCGGCGGGCGTGTCGCTCAACGTGAAGCAGTCGTCGTTCCGGAAGACGTCGACGTTCCTCAAGCAGATGGCGGCACGCGGGCTGCTCGCGCTGGCGGAGAAGGACGGCGTGCAAACGATCACGGCGGTCTCGAGGCGCCACCCGTGCGTTTGTTCGTCATCGCGCCGAGTCTGTCGTGTTGTGGTCTCCCATCTGACGCCCCGCTGCGCTCGCTCGTGTGCTCGCAGAGACGTCGTCGCGCACACGCTCTACCGGACCGAAGAAGAGGCGAAGCTCGAGCAGGAGGCGGCGGCGAACGCGGCGGCGGGGCTGCCGGCGTTCGTCCCCGGACAGTACGCGCCGGAGATCGACGAGTTCGTGAGCCTGAGCCCGGCCGCGAAGGCCATGTTCCTGGGCGAGGCGACGCATTTCGCGCGCGTGGGCGACAGGAAGCACTGGCGCGCCGTCGAGGTGCGCGACCTCATCGCCACGTACATCGACGTCAAGGGGCTGGTCGACGCACGCGACAAGAAGTTCGTGGTGCTCGACGGCCCACTCACGGACGCGCTCTTCGGGAAGAAGGCGCCGGCGGGCGGCTACCCGCAGCGGCTCGCGCGTCCGGACGTGGTCGCGCACCTGCTCGCCAAGTGCCAGAAGCACCACCGCGTGACGCTCTTCCCGGGCCACGACGCGCGCATCGTGGGCGGCGACGTGCGGCCGATCGCGATCCACGCCGAGCGCTCCAAGGCGCACGCCAACTCGGTCACGACGTCGGTCGCGTTCTACCAGCAGTTCGGCATCGACGGCGCGCGCTTCGCCAGCGAGGCGCAGAAAAAGTGGGGCTGCAGCGCGACGACGCAGCCGTCGCCGGACCGGAGCAAGGGCGAGGAGATCAAGGTGCAGGGCCAGATGGTGAACGAGATCCTCGAGCACCTCGCGACCAAGTACCGTATCAACACAGCCAAGTTCACCGCCGTGTCGTACGGCAAGAACGTCAAGGCGAAGAAGAAGAACTAGGACGAGCTCCAAGGTTGTCGAGCAGCCGCGACCTCTATGAGGAGAGTGGTGGTGGAGCGTGGTGGTGGTGGCGGTCGCTCACTCGCGCTACTCGTCGTCGACCATCTCGTAGATCGGGTTCACGAAGAGCGACTCCGGCACGTTCGGGTTCGGCGCTCGTCCAGGCTTCTTGCTCGCCTTCTTCGCGCTGCTGGTGCTGCTGCTGTTCGAGGTCGTCGACTGCTTCTTCTTGCCCGCAGCGTCCGGCTTCGCCGCCCCAGCCGGCGGTGCCGCCTTCGAAGAAACGGAGCTGCTGCTGCTGCTGCCCGAACTTGCACTCGAACTCGGCTTGGACTTGGACTTGCGCTTCTTCTTCTTGCTCTTGTTCACCTTGTTCTTGCGCCGCTTCGCCTCCACAGGGCTCACCAGCACGATGTGGTACGCGAGCAGCGCGACGGTGCACAGCGGTGTGAAGTAGAACAGCAGGTGCTCGCGGTGCAGCCCCACCGAGAACTGCGCGAGCGCCAGCAGCTCGAACAGCAGCGGCACAAGCGCGTGCATCGCCGACTCGACCTGCGTCTCGGCCAGGAAGTCGTTGTACTTATGCGCCTGCTGCACGTTGCCCGCGCCGCCGCCGCAGAGCCGACACGAGCGCGTGCAGAACTCGCAGAACTGTCGCGGGTTGTCGAACCGGAAGACGCAGTCGCACGACACGACGCGAAAGCTCGGCCCCACGAGCACCACGTCGCTCTTGCACCGCAGACGCCGCGTCGACGCATCCGTGAACTCGATCAGGATCGCGCCGGGGCCACCGTCTTCGAACACGCACTTGGGACAGTTCTCCGCCGTGATCTTCGCGCCGCTCGACGCCGCCGAGCTCTTCTCGTCATCGTACACGGAGCCGGCGTCCTGGCCGGTGCCGGCGCCGAAGAACGCGTTCGGAGGCATCGGCAGCATCGTCTCCTGGCTGCGAGTCACCAGGAGCCGTGCGAGCGACAGCACGAGGATGCTCAACAGCCCCTGCGCCAGCAGCGCGTTCGAGAGCTCGGGTGGCGGGAACCGCACGACGTCGACGAAGTACAGAATCTTACCCGCCCACGGCACCAGCGACAGCGCAAAAATCGCGAACAGCGACCGCTGCATGCGCTGCTGGTCTCCCGAAGTCACCGCGTTCCCGCCGAGCCCCACCAGGTACACGACGAACGCCGCGAACGCCCCCAGCACGAGCAGCGCGAGCGTGCGTGGTGCATTCGCCGACGCCACCATCGTGTTCGGCGCGACACTCTCGACCGAGGCGACGGCGAACACGAGCGCGTAGATCGAGCCGATGATCACCCAGCGTGGCGTGTTCTTGAGGCGCGAGTGAAGCACCGAGACGAGCGGCGACACCACGAACGAGCGCATGCCCGACAGCAGCACCGCCACCGCGTACAGCAAGCCCAGCGCGTACACGTAGAGCACGAGGAGCTCGAGCACGACGCCGTACTTCGCCGCGAACGCAGGATCGCGACGTCCCATCTCCACGAACAAGCCGACCGCGCCGATCGCGGCGGCGCTCAGCAGCGTCACGACCGCCGCCTGCCTCTTCGTCGAGGGGTTCGCGCCGTCCTCGCGGGTCCCAGTGAGCAGAGCCACTGCGCTCTTGAGGAACGTGGGGACGTGCGCGAACGGGTGCAGCATCTCTGTGAACGACGGGAACTTGGTCTGCAGCGACGGCGGCGGCGGGGGGGCGCCGGGAGCGCTCTGGAACCCGAACGCGGTCTGCCAGCGCGTGACTTGGAGGCTGAAGATGTGCAGCGCGAGCGCATACATGATGACGACGATCGTCGAGAGGCTCGAGCGTAGCAGGTGGAAGAGCTGCTGCGGCAGCGCTACGTCGTACACCGCGAACTCGAGCGCGTGGTAGCCGTCACGCACGAACTCCTTGTGCAGCAGCACGGTCGTCGCGTCCACGTCCCCCTCTGCGTCGCCGCCGTCAGTAGCAGCGGCGACGTCGCCCAGGAGAACGTCGCGCGCTGCCGCGAAGCGCAGCGAGGAGCTCCGCACGAGCTCGCGCGTCTCCGGGTCCACGACCGCTACGACGCTGCGCGCGACGCGGTCCAGCAGCTGGTGGCACCAGAGCAGACACAGGTGGTCCATCGTGAGTTGCACGCCGGGCATCGCGGTCGTCAGCGCCGCGAGGCTGCGCTCCGGGTGCGCGACGCGATCCGTGCCCGAGAGCGGCGCGTGTATGATGAGGTCCTTGTGACCACCCGCGATCGAGAGGAACACCGGCGCCGTGTCGTCGTCGTCATCTTCCTCGACGCGGCGCGCGATCTCCGCGTACACGCCCTGCATCTCGGCATCGAACGGGAACGGCGGGCGCTCGAACGGCGCGCCGAGCGTCACGACGTGGCGGATCGAGTGCGGCGCGTAGTTGGGCAGTGTCTGTGCGAGCCGCGCGACGACGCCGCCCATCGAGTGCGCGACGACGATGACGGATTCGGGGCGGCGCTGCTTGCCGCTCTTCCCGAGCTTCTTGTTCTGCTTCTTGTACTGGCGCAGGATCGCGCGCACGGCGTCGTTCACGAAGCGCGCCTGCTGACGCACGAGGTCGCCGCTGAGCCCTGAGAGCTCGGCGCCGAAGTCGGTGGCGAACACGTCGAAGAGCTGCGCGTCCGCCTGGTCTGCGAGGTGGCGCGCGAGCGACCGCGCCTGCTTGTGACTGCCGAGGTGACCCGGCACGAAGAGTAGCGGCACGCCCGTGAGCTGCTCGCGGCGCTCGCGCATGTGCACGCTCGCGAGCGCGTACTTGGGCGGCGGCGGTGGCCGCACCCACGCCCGCAGCGGCGTGTACACCGGCCAGGAGTACGTCATCTCGCAGCCCGAGGCCCGCGCGTCGGCGCGCCAGAGCTCGCGCAGCAGCGCGGCGGTGGCCGCGACGCTCAGCAGCGCCAGCAGCGGCAGCAGCAGCCCGCGCGGCGCCATGTCCCCTCCCTCGATCCGGATAAGTGGGCCGCGTGGCGATTTTGCTCAAGTGTAGCAGGAGCTATTAGGAAATTACAGAATCGACCTTTTGCCATGAAGGTGACGCTCAAGCGCTGGCACGGCGTGGCGACGTGGCGCTGGGGCGTGGACGAGGAGTGCTGCGGCATCTGCCGCTGCGCCTTCGAGGCCTGCTGTCCGGACTGCGCGCTGCCGGGCGACGGCTGTCCGCCAGGTCCGTCCGGCGGGGTTAGAGCGACGCCGAAGGTGGTGTCCCCAGCATTAACCTCCCGCATCATACTGCTGCTGCTGCTGTGTGCGCTGTGCAGTGTGGGGCGCCTGCAAGCACGCGTTCCACATGCACTGCCTCATGAAGTGGCTCGAGTCGCTGCAGGCGGCGCGCCAGCACTGCCCCATGTGCCGCCAGGAGTGGAAGTTCCGCAACGACTGACGCGTTCGTCATCGCTCCCATCGATCCACACACGATCTCTCTCTCTCTCTCTCTCTCTCTCTCTTTTTCACACACTCTCTTGCCATCTCTCTCTCGGCGTCTACCGCTGCATGATCTTGTGCAGCTTGATCGTGCGCTCGTGGTAGAGCGCGCGCTGCGCCAGGTACTGCGCACCGAACTGCGTGACGTCGATCTCGCCGTGCGCGAACTGCAGCGCCAGGTCATCCGACGACTCGTCGAGCGCCTTCGTCGCGGCCGAGAGCTGGTCCAGCAGCGCGTCCGGGCGGTGCCGCTGCTCCCCCAACACACGCACACACATCCACACACAGCCACACACAGCACCAGGTGTGAGCGCCAGGGCGACCCGACCGCCGCGCGGCTCCGGCGACCGACGTACCGCGAGCACGCGGCTCTGGCGCGCCTGCTTCTGCGCCAGCGACTCCTGCGCGTCGCGCAGCCCCGAGCGCAGTGCCTGCACCTCGCTCTGCAGCGCGCGCATCTCGCCCTCGTGGCTCAGCGTCGCCTCGGCGATGCGCATGTTGCCCGTCATCACGTCCTCGCGCAGCTTGACGAACTCTTGCACCGAGTGCATCTTCCGGAGCAGCGCCTTGAGCGCGTGGCGGTCGGTCGAGAGCGCGTCGAGTTGCGATACACTGGCGGCCGTAGCATCGCGCACCAGCAGCACCCGTCAGTTCCGGAGCGGCACGACCACCACCACCAGCAGCAGCAGCCTCCAGCACGCACGATAACTCCTCCAGCTCCGGGAAGATCGCCGGGATCACGGGCATCTGAGTGCGCGGCAAGCTCTTGAGCGCCTGCTGCTGCGCGGCCATGGGACTCGCCTGCAGCGCTTGCGGCGTGGGCGGCGGCGCCTGCTGCGGAGGCGGCTGCGAGAACCGCGCGGGAGACGCCTCCGCGCTGCTCGTCGGTAGCTGCGCCGTCGCCGCCACACGCCGCAGTTCCTTGACGATCTCCAGCACTGCAGGTGGGCAGCACATCGCGCCAGCTGAGCTCCTCCGGCACGCAGCAACAGCAGCAGCAGGGGAGGAGCCGCCGCACCTATCCGCCCGAGGTCCGAGTGCGCCGTCCACTGGTTCAGGTCCGGGTGGCCCTGCACGTTCCCGGCCACGTCGAGCCACGGGTGCTGCACCGGGATCGACACCTGCCGCCGCGCACCTCGCACCGCATGAGTCCCCCTCTCGCTCTCCCTCTCTCTACCGCCTCTCGCACGGCGCCGGACACACCTGCGCCTGCGGCGCCTTCAGCGGGAAGTCGCTCGGGAGCGTCCTGCGCAGTGTGCACGCAGCAGCAGGTGAGGCGACTCCACGACACGCGCACACACACGCTCTGCGGTCAGCTCCCCCATCCGAGCGACGACGGGGACGTACAGAACGAGTGCCAGCGGCCCGCGCGCCGAATCGGCCACCGCCACCTCGAACGTCGTCTGCTGCTGGTTCTTGGCGCGTCCGCCCGCGCGCACGAGACTCGCGAGCTGCCGCCCGCGCCTGTCGAAGAAGTGCAGGAACAGCGGCAGCACCGCCCACCGGCGTTAGCGTCGCCGATCCCTGCTCGAACGAGAGAGCGATGATCGCCACCCCCACGCACAAGCGCTCGAGCTCGCTCTGGTGCGTCTCGTGGTGCGACGCGCGGTACGTCGACGACGCGGACGAGCCACGCAGCCACGACATGTGAGCTCTTCGCTTTAGTATCAGAGAAGACGAATGCGCAGTTTGCGAATACTCAATACAGAAGTGTGCACTCTGGCAATCACCCGTATCTACCTCGTGACCCTCCTCAGTCCCGGTCGATGACGCCCTTGCTGCTGGCGATCGCGAAGCGCATCTGGCGCACGAGCGCCTCCTTCGACGAGTACGCCGGCAGGTGCAGCGTGTTGGTGCACGTGCGCGCGAACGGCAGCGCGCGGTCGACGTCGTCGGTCTCCACGACGCGCCGCACGACCTCGAACGTCGGCTTGAGCGCCGCGAAGCCGCCCGGCGGCAGGTTCGGGCACCCCGTGGCGTATAGCAGGAATGCGCGGCGCTCGTCGCCGCCCATCTCGTCGAGGAACTCGGCGAAGAACTGCACCGGCGCGCTCGCGCCGGTGTACCCGTGCGCGAGTTTGAGCGTCTTGCGCAGCGACGCGGCGTCCCACTTGATGTCCGCGTCGCCGCACAGCAACGCGAGCAGCTCCGGCACGAAGAGCAGTCGGAGCTTCTCGAGCGGCAGCACCTCGCTGATACCGGCGCGGAACGCGAGCACCTGCGCCTCGATGCCGCGCGCCAACCACACGCTCAGCACGCTCTCGACGTACTCGGCGAGGTTGGCGATCGTCACCGCCGTGTCCTCGCCACCGGGACGCAGCGGCGTCTGCGCCAGCGGCTCGATGAACGAGAACGCCACGGCGTCGAGCCACTCGGCCACCGCCATCCCGTCGATCTCGACGGTCGGCGCTCCCAGCGCGAGCTGCTGGGCCGCGGCGCGCATCGCGAGCAGGATCCGGCCAGGGCTCTGGAAGATGGCGGCGACCTCGTCGACCGCGAAGCTCTCGCCCACCACGAGCTTCATGAACTGCGGCGACAGCGGCAGCGGGAGCAGGCGCTCGTCCATCAGCGCCTTGCCCGCGAGCCGCCCCATCATCCGGAACCGCTCGACGAGCTTCGCCGGCGCCGCCGCATGTGGGAACGGGAACAAGCCGTTCGGGTGCCGGATCACGTGGTCGTCGCCGCCGTCATCGGTCGCAACCCCCGAGCTCGCGACCTCGTCGCCAGCGAGCCAGAGGCGGCTGCGCGTGTTCTCCTCGACACTCTGCAGCGCCTGCGCGGTCGCCGAGTAGAACGCAGCGGTCACGCCGGATCCGTACCCCTTCTCGCCGGCGAACACGATGTCGAGGATCGCTCGGCGCTTCGCGTGCATCTTCATGACCGCTTCCGCCGAGCTCAGGATGTTCGCGCGCTGCACCTTCACGCGCTCCTTCGGGATCGGCGTGATCGATATCTCTTGGTTCATGACGCCGCCGCCGCCGCCACCTGCGCCGACGTCGCCGTTCGTGCCGCTCTCGTCCACCTGGAGCTGGCTCCGGAACCAGTGCAGCGACCGCGTGCAACCGAACGCCGTAGCGCGGAACAGCCGCTCGCGCAGCTCGCGTGGGAAGAAGAAGCGGCACTGCGTCACGATGCGGTCACACCACTTAGGGTAGATGCCGCTGCACACTGACAGCACGTCCTGCAGCTGCGCCTCGAGCTTGTTGGACAGCCGGGGACTCGTCCACACGTCCTCGTGCATGACAGCGCTGCGGCTGCTGCCGGAGCTGAAGTCGTGGAGGTGCAGCAACAGACAAATCGCGCTCGCAACGAGCGACGCGCCACCCCCGGCGCCTTCATCAAGCCACTCGAACTTGTCCAGACTCTCGAAGCCCAGCGCGCCGCCTTCGCCGCCGGAGCGCAAGTGGACGCGGTCTCCGACACTCCCTCGAGTCGGAGCCTTCGAGACGCTCAGCTTCCTCTTCTTCGCCTTGTGCCCGACCAGTATCGACGGCGCGGAATTCGAATGGCTCGCGTCCGATGTCCAATCCACGACAAAGTTGCAGTACACTTTGTACACGTACTTCCACGGCGGGAGAGTTGATGGCACCACGCTGTACGAGCTCGAGGTTGAGCTTGAGCTTGCTGCCGCGTCTTCCTGGAGTACCTGGAGGCACTTGAGCACGTTTTGGTCGGCTGGGAAGCTGTGCAGCACCGAGCGATGCTTGCTGTCTTGCGAAGAAGCCGCCGCTTTACTCTCGGGCATCTCTATGGTGCTAGTCGCTTCCTTGTTCGTCGACGCTCCGCTGCTGCCCGCGTCAGTCTTCGAGAGGTATGCGTCCGAGTACCCGAGCGAATGCAAGTGCTTAAGCAGCAGCTTAGCTTTCCCAGTCTCCCTGCAGAACGAAGCCATCAGATCCGCGAAGCCGTCAAACTCCAAGCGTCGACGCGCCGACGCCACCGTGGCAAACTTGGCGAAGAGAATGCACTGCTCCACACTGCTGGCGTCCGCTCCGCTGCGAAACGAGGGTGCCGGCCACCCCACGCCGCGCTTCATGAACGCGCAGAAGCGGTCGACATCCCACGGCGAGACTGGGGCGTCCACGATACCTTGATCCCCGACAGTTGGCGCAGGAGGAGCAACGGACGCCCGGCGTCGTTTCTTCTTCGGAGACGGTCCGCGCAGCGCGATAGTCTCGAACGTCTTGAAGATCCCGAGCAGAGCCGCCCTCATCACCGACTTGAGCGCCGTGACGTCCCCTTCGCACTGATCGAGAGGTTTGCCGAACAGAAGCGCCTGGACCCGCTTGTCTTCCGAATTCACCGCGCTGCTCTTGTTCGCGCCGCCGCCACTGACTCGATTGTTCGCGATCGCGAGGTCGAGCTGCGTTTCAGCGCTCTCGCGGCTGCCGAATGCAAGCTGGAGATTCACCTTCGGCGCGACGGAACAGACCCACTCAGGCTTGCCGCCATCTCGTTGCAAGTGTTTCAGCATCTCTTCGCTCCTTGTCGACTCGTTCCCCTCGAGTGGCCGCTTGTGGGGTGGCGCAACGCGTCTTGACACCGGACTCGAGGTTCTCGACGTGGAGGCGCTCGGAACTTCGCCGCTGAGGTCCAACCGCGTGACCTCAGACTCGACCACCGAAGCTGCTGCTGCTGCACTTCCAGTGACACCACTCGATCGAGCGGACGACGCAACACTCTCGCCACCGATACCAGGAACTTGCAGCAGACCTTCCGACTCCGCGCCACGTGATGTACGGGATATGAGCTGTCGCAGTTGGTCGATAGTCCCGGCTCCGTCGCCGTTCGTGGAGCGTCCGACAAGAGCCAACTCGGATCGCAGAGGACCCGCAACTTGCTGGAACGCTTGGCGGAATGCGCTCCCAGATGAGCCACCGCCAAAGAGCCCATCATGGTGGAGTCCGCCTCTGCCAGAAGCCATATGTAGCGCGGCGAGCAGACGCGATCCCGTCCCTCCTCCTCTTCTCGACCCGTTCGCAAAGTTGATCACGTGGTCCTGCTGGACCTTCAGGATCACTGGCGCTTGCTGGTCGAGTCCGAACGAAACTTCGACGTACACCGTTGACGCTTCTCGAATCGACTCGAGTCCGGACGGGAAGCTCTTGATCGTTCCTGCAACATGTAGATCCTTGCTGACAGGCGAGCCTGTTCGCGGACTCACCCACACTCGATCGCCGACACACCCAGCGACGATCGAGCTATCGCGTGCGGGGAACATCCGACGGATGCTCATCGCCTCGATCAGATCCGTCTCCGGGTCCGACGCATTCGCTGACGGAAGAGGGAACCGAATGCGATCCTTCTTCACACGAACTTTCTCCACATCTTGGTCCACCTTCACATCGACGAGGACGCCGCTGGCTTGTTCCTCCTTGTACATCTTCGTGACTTCACCAAGTGCGCCATCCACTTCCACAACGCTCCCAATCTGCGGAGTGTTGAGTCGCTTTCGCAGCGCAGCGGCTGGCACTTGGTGGAGTACCTTCTTGCCTTGATCAACTTTCACGCTGTACGAGCCGTGGGGCTTGACGATTGCATCGAAGGTTGCAGCCTTGCCACTGGGCTTCGCCTTGCCGTCGCCCCCTGACGCTCCAACAACCAGCGAACCGCCGTACCACGCCCCCTTGAGCTTCCCCAGGTTCAGATCGCCTTCGTTCCGCACTTCCACGTCGCACAGAGCTCTCCAGTCGCCGTCCTCGCCTTCGCTTTTGCTCAACGATAGCTTCCGCTTGCGTTTGTTCGCTGCCTTGCGTTTCTTCTTCCCGTCCTTTGATCCGTCGCTACTTTCAATCGATCCGAACTGCCCAAGGTCCACGCGGACACCCTTGTGGACGTCCACGCTGCCTGTGAGCTTGTACTGCGAGTCGTGGAGCACCATCTCGACCAACTCGTCGCTCAGCTCGCCGATCGGCTTGAAGAGGTGGAACGACCGCTTCGCGTCGTAGCCGCACACCCAAAACTTCTTCCATTTGCCGTCGACCACCTTCTGGATGCTGTGGCCCACGAGGCTGACGTACAGCTGCGACAGCTTCGGGTCGTGCACCGAGAGGCACCGCGCGACAGTTCGTTCGAACGACTGGAAGTGCGTCAGCGGCGACGAGTGAATCATCTTCGTCGTCGAGAGCTCCATGCCACGATTGGCTGTCCACTCGCTTCCAGCGTTGCTCGCCTCGTTCGGCGAAGCGCCTTGAGCCCGTGAGAAGCTGATCTTGAGCTGCCTTGTCAATGGGTACAGCTCTCGGCCCTTCCCCGGGTTGAACGAGACCACACCGAATGACTCCTCGTGCGTGATGATGTTCTGGAGACGGAACACCAGGTGCTTCAGCCCTTCCGGACACGACTCGAACGCTAGGTGGAGCAGTCGCACTCTGCTTTCGTTCACCTGACGCTCCGGCGCGATGAAGTGCAGCACCGCTGGGAGCAGCTCCGACTGCTTGAACTCGTACGTAGTGATCGAGTTCGGGTGTTCGAAGAGCTCGACAAGGTCCACAACTGCGAGCTCCTGCTCTTCAGCAGTCGAACTCTCATCGATCTCACGCATCCGACGCGCCAAGTTCTTCAGCTTGTGCAGATGCAGCATCCCGCTCTCGATCATGTTGGCTCGAAGCGCGTCGAGGAGTTCCAACCCGCGCTTGAAGATAGTACCACGAGGTGGCGGCGTTCTCGAAGAAGACGAAGCGGCAGCGCCAGTGTGATAGTCACTCGAGAACGACGCGGTCATCAGTTCGGTCGACTTGGCGTCCAGCTGCTCGATTTGCTCGCAGATCCCGCGACGCTCGATCTGGTAGAAGATCGAGGACTCAGGAGAAGCCTTGCGCACCACCGCTTGCAGGATTCGGAGCGCGAGAATGTAGGACGACAGGTTCGTCTTCAGTCGGCTGCTGGAGCTCGATCTGAGCTCCTGTCCTCGCCCTGACATCTCAGCGATGTTGACATCGACGGTGCTCTCCAACGCCTGGTGTTGCTGGTCGATGTTTTGTCCTTGAAGCAGAAAGTGAACCATGTCGAGCACAAGCACGACGTCGCGGTCGCTCAGGCCGCGCACAAGCTGGGACGGCACCATCTCCAACACGCACGCGAGCGTCGAGATGACGGACCGCTCGACATTCTGAATGTCGACTTCGTACAGTACGGAGAGCAGACAGCGTAGGATCGCGTGGCTGAAGCCGCAGATCTCCTCTTGTGACGCCACGAAGCCTTGGCGGCGGAGTGTGGCTGCGTCCTCTTTGCGCGAGGCTGCGGCCTTGCGTACGCTCACTTGGAATCCGCCTTGGACTATCGTGTCTGCCTTGACATCGTCGTTCTCCGACGATGTAGACTCGATCACTCGCTTCTTGCCAACCTTCTCCGGGTCCGCTCGTGCGGGAATCTCCGCCTTCTTCGCGCTGCCGCTTGATGCCTGCTGCTCCTCCTCATCATCACTGGATATCTCCTCGTCGTCATCAAGACCTCCGTGGCCGTTGTGATAGTGATGGTAGTCGTCGTCGCCATCGTCATCGTCGTCGTCATCGTCATCGTACTCGGGCATGTAGAATCCTTCTTCTTCGTCCTCGTCCTCGTCGAGATCGTCGTCGTCCATGTCGTGATCGTCGTCGTCTACGACGAACCACGCGCGAGCCCCGGCACTGGAATGTCTGTGCTCTCCGTCCGAGTTATCGCTCGCATCGTCGAGGTGGCACACTTTCCGGTGGATCTCCAACAACCGCCTCACTGGAGACGGGAACGCGTCGTATTCTGGTACGCACTGCAGCGCTGTCTTCCCGTCATGATCGACCGTCTTGACACTTGCACCGCATTGCAGAAGGAACGACACAACATCGCACCGACCACATCTCGCTGCGACGTGCAGAGCGGTGCCTCCCGGACCCGACTGGTGCACATCCGCGCCACGCTTGACAAGATACCGCACCATCGCCAACGACGCGCACTCGGCAGCCACTTGTAGTGGCTTATCAATCTCCTTGCCGCTGACGTCGAGGATGCGCGGGAAGTTTAGATCCGCACCATCCTTCAGCAACGCACTCACGGCTGGAATCGAATCGGCGCGGACGAAGTCGAGCAGCAGCGTCGCGAGCACATCTGGGTCCGGTGCCGAGTTCAGGCGCGCACGATTCTGCTGTCTCGTTTGCTCGTGTGGAGTGTCTTCTGCGCGGATCGTCGGCGTTTGCGGTACCGCCGCCATGTGCGGCGTCGCATGCTTTCGACAAACCAGACGAGCAAGAAGAGCCGTCAGCTTGAGTGCAGCCGTTCCTAAGGGCGACGGCGACGTCGATCGCAGCAGCGGCAGCACGCCTTCGAAAAGCGAGCGGTATATCTGCTTCTGCACCAGCACAGACACCAGCTGCGGCCGGTTGTCGAAGAGCTGGATGAGCAGCGTGATCACTGCTTGACGGGAGTCCTCCGACTCGTCACCGCTCGCATTCGTCGCCAGAGCGACGAGCTCGGCGAGAACGTCTTCGGTCACGAGCTCCATTATCGTGTGAGGATGCTGGAACGGGACGCGGTGGAACACGAGCAGCAAGCACTTGGCAGCATTCACGTGGAGCGCCACGTGCTTGTGCGCCAGCGTTCGGCGCAAGAGCCCCACGACCTTCTTCGCCAGCTCCATCGTCATGACGCCTTCTTGCTTTGCGGACGGCTTCTGCAGAGGCGGAGCTGCGCCTGGTGTGGCTTCCCGGGCGTCCACACCACCGTCGTTATTCTGCTTCTTCTTCGTCTGTTGCTGCTGTGTTGGCTCCTTGGGACCACTCGCCGCCTCTCCGCGTGCTGCACTACTGGCGGAGGCAGCAGATCCCCAACGCATCCGGACGCAGCACTTCTGCAGCAGATCCAACGACGTCACGACGATGCTCGCGTGAAACCCGCTCTCGCTCTCGACGAGGCGCGAGACGAAGTCGAGGTACTTGCTGAAGTTGTCGCCGCTTACGAGCTCCCGCTGCGCGTAGCCCTCGAAGTTGCACACACTCGCCATCCCGTTCAGACACTCCTCGACGACCATCCGCGCGCTTTGGTGCGCGAAGTCGCCAGCACCAGCACCAGCATCGCCACTGCTGCCCACCTCGCTCGCAGTGGAGCCCCAGTGCTCGAAGAGGTCGTTCAGGTACAAGTCAACGACTTTAAGCACCACTGCGCGGCCGAACAAGTGTCGGTCCATCTTCATCAGGTAGTTGATCGACTGCACCGCCAGGAGCCGCACCTCGAGCGAGTACGCGAGCTTCTGCTCGCTGAAGATCTCGCCGAGCACCTCGAGGAGCTCCGGATCCTTCGCTGTGCCGCTCGACGCGGCCAGCGCCGACCCGCCGAAGCCCCGGATGAACATCGACGCGCCGCGGATGTCGCCCCACTCGGAGTCCGTCGACGCGTCCATCATCGCGAGCGTGTGCGTGAGCGTCTGCAGCGTGTCCGTCAGCTTGCTGCTCGCCGGCTCGAGCGCGAGCTTGCGCAGCACGTCGCTCGAGACGCCGTACGCGCTCCGCTTGGGCTTCTGTTTGCTCTTCGCGCCGCGCCGCGCCTTCGATGGGCTCTTGCGCCGCGCCGCCCGCGCCGAGTAGCACTCCGGGCACGTCTTCTCGCTCGCTGAGAGAAGCTCGTCGCTGTCGCAGATGCGGCACGTCCACGTGCTCGCGCTGCTCTCCTCGCCCGAGTCGTCAGCGCCGCCGCCGTCGCTGTCGCTGTCGCTGTCGTCATCTGCCTCCTCTTCGTCATCCTCTTCCTCGTCGTCGTCGTCATCATCGTCGTCGTCGTGGTCGTGGTCATGCAGCCCACCGGCGAGCGACCGGTGGCCGATCGCGAGTGCCGCGTGGTGCAGCGGCGCCTGCGGGTTGATCGTCCCGCAGACTGCGCACACACGCAGCCCCGGCGGGTTCGTCACCGTACACGCGACGCAGCTCCAGGCACTTACACCGGTGCTGCCACCAGCCGCCTGCATCGGCACCGGGTTCGTCGTGCCGCACATCTCGCAGAACGCGCGCAGCGAGTCGTTCAGGAACGTGCACGCGGGACATCCCCACTGCTGCGGCGGCTGCTCCGCCTCGTCCTTCGCGACGGATGGCGGAGGCGGCGACGTCTGCGGGATTGCGCCAGTGCCTCGGCTGCGCTTGCGTTTGGCGCTGCTGCTGCTGCTCGCGGCGTTTGCGTCATCTGCGCGGGTGCCCGTCGAGGGCGTCGAAGGCGCCGCCGGTGGCGCATCGCTCATGGCCGCTGTTCCTTTCTTCACAATTGTTGGAAATGGTCACTCGTCCTCGTTAGTGTCCGGAAGTATACTTTCTACAAGATACACGACGCTGTATTGAAAATATGACGTTGAGTCATCCGACATCTCCGTTGTCACTGTGAGGAGCGAGCGACGCCTCCTCCACGACGCGACTCGCTCGTTGGGAGCTCTCTCACTCTATCGACGCTCACTGCACATTGACCGACGCTGGGAACAACGGCAGCTTGCCAGCAGCAGCCGAACGCTAATTTTGCTGTGGCATTCGATACATTCTAGACATTCGACAACGAAGTCGAAGAGGAGCCCCGACTTCCGCTGATGGCTGCTGCTCGCGCGGAGCTGCTCGCGCGTGCGCACCACAGGAGTATCACGCGCGACGGCGCTGAGTCCTCGTCCTGCGACCTGTCGGTGCGTTCACGCCGGGTCGCAAGCTCTCTCCGAACGAGACGGAAGCGAACTAACTCCATCACCTTGACCACCTCGACAACAACCTTCGACCAGGGCCGCGGACTCGCGACCGCGCAGATCGAGCGCACGCTGCGCGTGTTCGAGACGGCGGACACAATCGATCTCTCGAACAACGAGATCGAGCGAATGCCGGCGACGATCCCGCACTGCATCGTGGCGCTCGACGTGTCGTTCAACCTGCTCGCAAGCATCGACGGGATCGACCGCCTCAAGAGCCTGCAGGAGGTGCATCTGGGCTTCAACCGCCTCGTGGACGCGAGTCTCCTCGAGTTCTGCCCGCGACTTCAGCGCGTCAACCTCAGCGGCAACCGGTGCGTTGCCGTTCCCTTGACTCACCACTGGCGTGAGTTCGGGCGGCATACTGATCGTGAGTTCGGGTGACACAGACTCATGAACACGAGAGGACTCGAGTCGCTCGTATACCTGGAGCAACTCGACCTCTCGGACAACCTCATCGAGTTGTACGTCTGTTGTTTGCATGCACGGAGATCGACTGAGGAGGCTGAAGCTCAGCATGGCAGACCCCCAGTCGTTCTCTCGCTCACTCCTCTCGATCGCTGTGATAGTCCGGACGCTCTCCGACCGCTCTCACTCAACCAGAACCTGACGCACCTGACGTTGCGCGGCAACCCGATCGGACTCAACCCGAAGAACGACTACCGCGTGCTCTTGCTCGACATGATCCCGAGCGTGCTGGTGCTCGACGACAAGAAGATCCGCAGCGCCGTGAAACGCAGAGGCGCCGAGAGCAGCGGATCAGCCAAGTCTCTCTCATACTGTACGTACTATCGTCCAGTTCGGCAGTGTTGTCGACAGTACTGGCGTGAGGTGAGGATCTCACCTCTCGTGTCTGCTTCCTCTGCACAGCGCGCCTGTACGATGACAAGAAGCAGTTCATTATCCACAACCAGAACCGACCACGCCCTGCGACTCGCGTCAAGCCGCTCGTTGTCGGCGACGCGGGTTCCAAGTACGACGGGACGATGTTCCTCCAGCCTGCTGTCGAGCCGACACACGAGCGCATGCGGATGACGCAGCGTCAGGAACCAGTTCCGACGACCCCGCCGCTGCCATCGCCACCTCCAGCACCGCAACCAGCGCTCCAGACTCGATCTGTTCCGCCACCGGCGGCTCCACCGAGCGGGACGGCGTACATTAGTCTGTACGACCGACTCGGTCAGGCGAACGGCGTCCACCAACTCACAAAGAGCGTCATCCCGCCGTCCAAGCCCATCGCAGCAAGTTGCCACGCCACCGACAAGCCACGGAGAAAGGGGAGCGAGAGCCTGTTGCTTCGCACTTCCGCCGCAGCCCTCGCCGCCGCTGAGGCGCAACTCGTCATGGCGCCGTCACAGCGAGGTGCGGCCCATCGTCCGATCTACTCGCAGGTCTGCCGCGTACACATGATCTAACGAGCCTCTCGCGACGCTGTGTGTAGTGTCGCGACCCGAAGCTACGGTTCGGAACACCCAGCAGGTTGCCAACGCGTCGAAGCGAGTGAGCGTCACAGCAGAAGCCGCGCCAGATCAACTACAACAACGACTCCACGTTACATCGGTAGCGCACCAGAGACACCCGCCGCAGCCCACGTACCAGGCTGCGATCGGCGGCGGTGCGCACGGACACAGTGTCGACGAGAAGCAGCGGAACGTGCTCAACGTCATCCAGAGCCTCATCCAGCACAAGAAGCAGACACTCGCGACGCTCTCGCGGACATCGCCCGTCGCGACATGATGCGAAGGCTCGCGACGAGGCCGAGACGTGGAAGGCAACGCCACGCCGTGAGGAACATCGTTGTATCACTTCGCTTTCGAGTCCGTCGCCACCTCCGGCGGACGCGTTCGTCTTCCTGCTCGCCTCCGATGCTCACTCAGTTCCTCCGGACGTCAGCGTCGCACGCCACAGCGCCGAGCAGCTCTACGCAGTTCACCGCTGGAAAGTAGTGGATCTCGTCGCGCCGCGAGTTGACGAATTGGGCGTCACCGGGAGCCAGGGTCACCACCGCGCGCTCGTCCACTCGTGGCCGACTCCACGCCGCCGTTTTGAACAGGCTGCTTGGCTTCCGCGCCGCGTCGCTCACCACGCGCGCGTAGACGATCTCGTCCGCGGTCAGCTCGTCCACGAGCGTGCGCAGGTTCTGGAGGCTGAGTAGCTTGCGCATCTTCCGGTGCAACGCGTGATCTCGGATCCCCGGGCTACACATGATGATGTTCACCACCTTGCGCTTCAGCACGAGCTCGATGCGAGCGTTCGTGGCGCCGTCCAGGAGACACCACGGTTGCGCCACGACGGTCTGCTGCTTGTCGAACACGAAGTGGACCTTCCCCGGAGCAGACTCGTTCAAGACTCGATACGGGTGCAGCGTCCAGATCTCGCTGTGTTCTTTCAGCACGAACCGGCCCTGCGTGAACCCGCTGACCTCGACGACGCGACCGCTCTGGACGAGCGCATCCACGATCTCACGAACTGCGCGGCTGTCGCCATCACGGATGGATGATCCGGATCTGCTGCTTGGCTCTCGTCGCGCACGCACAGCTGTGCAGAGCTCGCTGAACGAGAGACCATCGGAAGCTGCCACACGCAACGCGTCGAGCACGAATGAAGTCGGCACACTTGGACCTTCGTCACAGCCCAAGGCGAGGTCGTCACTCAGCGCCGAGCACGTCGAGAACGCCTCCATCTGCTTCGCGCGAGCCATGATCGCCTCCTGCTGGTCCTCACCCAGCAACACCTGCGCTCTCGACTTCACGGTCCAGTACTCCTTCAGGAAGTCGTCCGGGACTGCGCCGCCGCAGCAGGAGGACAGGTGTCCAGCGAACCCTTTCATCACCGCCGCGCGCTTCGAGTCGTCCTCGCCGGACACCTGGCGCTCGCCACTCGGCTCGACGTACTCCGGCACCATTTCGGACACGGATAGGATCATCGACGATAGCTCGACCGCAGTTTGTCCGGCGCTCGCATTCTGCTCGAACTCGTGCTCGAAGAACGACTCGCTGTCACCGTCGATGTCGCTGCCTTCCCCCGCGAGCATCATGGCTTCTTTCACGTTCTCCTGCACGAACGACGCGTACTCGGCGGCTTCGCAGAAGACCTCGAGTGGGTAGTGTGCGATGTTGAGGCTCTTCATCTCGTACACACGCGAGTGGATGCAGAACCCGCGCTCTTGCTGCTCTCCGTCGCTTGGCTTCCTCGTCCGCGTGATCACGCCGGACAGCCACAGGTACCGCCACACCAGCTTCACCTCTGCCTCACTCCACTGACTGATCAGCATGTCCGCCAGCACAGGGTGGTAGCTCGACCGATCGTGGAACAGGATCTGCAGCGCGCGGTTCAGGAGTGCCGCGAGCCGAGGCTGCTTCAGCAGCGCCAGCTCTTCGTGGAAGCGTCCGCCAGGGTTCTTCATCTGCGTGATCGACAGCTTGGTGCTCTCGACACGAGAGCGGACGGCCGGGACAGTCAGCAACTCGTTCACGCGCAGGTAGCAGTCCGTAAACTTCTTCCCGAGTGTCTTCGACAGCTTCTTCCACGAGATGTGCGAGCGCTCGAGCGAGGTGTTGCGGAACGCCAGACGCTCGTCGCTCTTCTGCAACGCCAACGGGACCTCGATGAACCACTTGCACGACAGCTCGTCCATGTACGCGTCCATGAGCTTCAGGTCTTCTTCGAGCGTCCACTTGGAAGCGCGAGCGCTCTGCTTGCTGCTCACCAGTCTCCGGAACTTGCTCACCGCCGCCTCTGTGTCATCCGTTGCCGGCGCCAACCGAGCGCCACCACCTTTCCTCACCACACCGGACGAGGGCCGCGCCTTCGTGTGCGCCTCGATTGCGTTGCTCATGGTGTTCTGGAAGCGTTTGCGCTTGAGGATCCGCATGGGCTCTGCTGCGGCTTCCACGGCTTTCGATCTCGCGCTGTTCCGTCCCTGGGACGCCATCCCGCGAGGGATCCACGACATGAGCGAGTGAAGGTTGTGCTCTGCGAGCGGGGCCGCTCGGATCTGCTCGCTGTCCAGGTTCGCACTCAGCATCTCGCCGTCCTCCTCGCCGCTGCCGAGATGCGCTCCCTCCACGCTCAAGAACCGGAGCGCCTTCCAGTACTCCTTAGCGTCATCCGCGCTCGCGAACTCGAACTCGAGCGGGATCTTGCCGACCAGATCTTCATTCAGACTCCTCCCAGTGAAGCGGGCCGCGTACACGTACGACTGCTCGGTTTGCCGCGGCGTCAGCGTCGTGTCGCCGCGTTTCACGGCGATCCGCCCGCGGTTCTTGAGCTTCAAGAGCCCGCCCGAGAGTGTCGCAGACGCCACTTGCGAGACCATCGCGTCGAAGTCGTTCGAGCGGAGGATGTTCAGGAGCCCACTCGACGAGTCGTTCGAGACCTCGACCAGCCCCAACTCGATCAGTGTCCGGATGATCCGCGAGAACCGCTCCACCTCGCACCCGCGGATCTTGCGCTGCGTCTCGCTCGACAACGCCTCCCACGAGTCTCCGCGAACGACGGCCATCCGCACTTTGTTCTCTTCCGCGTCCGCCAGAAGCTCGTTCACGCCCGCGAGCTGGAGGTACTCCTTGATGCTCAGCAGCTCCAGCACCTCGTGCACTGCAAACACCACCTCGCTTGACGCAGCTCGCTCGGTCTTCCGTGGATGCACGTGCTCGTTGGTCCCCCGAGGCTCCTCGTCGTCGTCGTCACCGCCGTCTCTTCGATCTGCAGCCGGCATTGACAGCGCCTTCTCCCGTAGCCGCTGAATGTTCACCCACAAGATGATGTGGAGCGCGCGGCAGCGATAGAGCATCCCGAAGAACAAGCCCAGCCGGCGACACTGCTTGCCCAGCTTGACTAGGTTCACGCGCGCGGTCTTGTACGAGCGTGCAGCGTACTTGACCACCTCCATGGTGTCGCTCTGCACCGGCAGGCTCCGCTTCCCTTTGCCGCGATTCGACACGACGACCACGTCTGCCATCTCCGGCGGGCCGAGATCGCTCATGTACCGCCGCTGCTGCTCTTCCACGTATGCGTCCACGAATCGCGTGATCACGTCTCGGTCGCGCTGGAAGCCGGGCAGACACACACACTTGACGACGCGATCTCGCTTCTGGAGCACGCGCTTCGGAGGCAGCGTGATGTCAATGGAGACGACGAGCTTCGCAGCTTCGAAGTCGTCGAGGATGCGCCGGATCGACCGCGTATCGATGACCGTGAGGTCCGTGCCCGCGAACGCCGGATTCCGCTCCAGCACGGTCAGCTCGGTGCGAAGATGGTGCACTGGGACGATCTTGTCGCGCCGGATGCGCTCGAGGATGTAGTTCCGCCGCCGCTCGGACGTCGTCGACACGAGCACGCCGCGACTCGCTTGCTTCATCGTCGACGGCTGCACATTCCCCGCTGTCGCCGCCGCGCCATCGCTCGCTCCAGAGTCGCTCTCGCCGCCGCTCTCCTCGCCCACGCTCTTGCTCCTCACCGCCGCGTTGTCGCCGTCGCCGTCTCCCACTGCGGCCGCCTCGCCTCCCGGGATGAACATGCGATACATGGTGCTCTTACCAACGACGACCTGCTTGACAGTCAGATTGTACTTAGAGATCAACCCTTGAGCTAGCTTGTACGGCAGCTTGAACGTCGGCACGCCGAGCAGGTCGCGGATCTCCGGGATCGTCGCGCCGACGTCGCTCCGGCCCTGGATCGCCGCGTACATCTGCTCCATGATGCCGCGCTCGATCACCGGCCCGGTCGTCGCCGGTGCCGGGGGATCGACCGGCTCGAAGTGGGAGGTCGAACTGTCGGTGTCGGCCCCACGGCGCAGCCCGTGGTGGTACCGGAGACGCACGCACCAGAGTTTTCGGCCGCGCTGCTCGGTCGAGCCGGTGTTGCACCGCGCCATGAAGAGCTCGAGCGGGAAGTCCCGGTTCACGTGCGTCTGGTGCGCGAAGTACTTGCGCAGCTTCTCCTGGTACCGCTTGTCGTACCCGAGTTCGCGGCCGATGTCGGCGAACACGCACGTACGCTCGCCGCGCGCCGCGAGCATCTCGGCCATGACGTACGGGATGAGCTTCTTCGGGAACGCCTCGCGCTCCATCGTCGCAGCGGGCGAGACCATAGACGGGTGGAACCGGCGCGCAAACCGTGCGAGGTGCAGCACGTTGAAGCGCCGGTGCTCGGCCGTGACCATGTTCTTAGTCACGTAGCCGCTTGCGACGAGCATGTCGAGCAGGTAGTGCAGCTTGCGCGAGTCCCCGAAGACGTTCGAGCTGGTGAGCGCGGCCGCGCTCTCGCCGCGCTCGCGCGCGCGACCAACAAGCTCGAGCAGGTCGAACTGCGGCGACAGCGTGTCTACGGCCGCCGGGTCCGTCACACCGAGGTACTGCAGCCGCAGCGCCTCGCACGCGACGAGGCCCAGCACACCCTCCGCCGCGTCCGTCGTCGCGTCCTCAAAGCTCAGCTCCGTCGCGTCCACCTCGACGCCGAGCACGAACCCGCGCGGGCTGCGCAGCACCCAGTCGGCGCTCGTCGGGTCACCGCCGCCGGCCCCGGTCGGTGCGTCATCTCGGCGCTCGGAGCCGGCATCACCGGTGGCGTCCGTCGTCGTCGCC
Organism: Globisporangium perplexum; assembly: GCA_023333865.1. Lineage (NCBI taxonomy): Eukaryota > Oomycota > Peronosporomycetes > Pythiales > Pythiaceae > Globisporangium > Globisporangium perplexum. The sequence continues at coordinate 47,625 of JAASFS010000002.1, read as the reverse complement.
GTCACCGCTGCCTCCGCATCGCTCATCTCCACGTCCGCTTGAGCGCCGGTGGAGTCGGCGAGGCGCTTCTGGCGCTTCTGGCGCCGCAGCGCCTGCCGCCGCGCGGACGGCACCACGGGCTCGAGTGGGCGGGGGGCGGCGCCGCGGCGCTCGCTCTCAGGGTCCACGTCGGCGGGCAGCGCGTCGGTCTCCGCCGGCAGCAGCGTCGTCGACCACTTGCGCTTGCGCCGTGCCGGCGAGCCGCCTGCGCCGTCGCTCTCTGCTGTCGGCGGAGGCGGTAGCGCGGCCGCCGGCGCCCCCAGCCGCTGCATGTGGTGGAAGCGCACGTGGCCACGCAGCGAGCGCAGCACGCGCCAGGCGCCGCGGCGCAGCGCGTCATCGCCCCGCGGGTCGGCGAGCGCGAAGGCGGCGCGCAGCGGCAGCCCGCAGCGGCCCTCGAGCCCCACCTCCTCGAGGCAGCGCGCCACGAACACGGGCATCGTCGCCATTCCTGCGAAGCTGGCGATTGCCAAGTGAGCTCGAGCCGAGCAAAGCAAACGTCCGCGAATCTAAGGAGATTATCCGTTTATCTCCGCGCTCGAACCCTGAAGAATATGCGTATTTAGAAATGCCTGCGGATTTACAGACTGCAAAGTCCGCGCGAAAAGCCTTCCAGTCATATCGGTATCAGGAATGGAGGCGCTCGAGGCCGCGTGCCTGGCGCTGCAGGCGCCGCCCGCCGGCCCGGACGCGGCGCGCGCGCGCGCGGAGGCCGAGGCCGTGCTGGAGCACTTCAAGCGCTCGCCGACGGCGCTGCGCGACGCCATGGCCGCCATCGAGCGCTCGTCGCAGCCCGTGGTGCAGTTCCACTGCGTCGCCGCCGTGCGCGAGGTGACGCTGCGGCAGTGGACGGCGCTGCCGCTCGCCGAGCGCGCGCGCAGCGTCGACTTCCTCATGCAGCTGCTCTGGTCGCGCCACGCGCAGCTGCCGCGCTTCGTGAGCGCCGCCGCGCTGCAGACCGTCGCGCTGCTCATGAAGCGCGGGTGGCTCGAGCGCGCCGCCGCCGAGCGCGACGCGATCCTGCGCCACATGGGCGGGCTGCTCTCGGCGGACGGCGCCGTGGGCACGCGACTTGTGGCCGCCAAGTGGCTGCTGGCGTTCGTGACCGAGTTCGCGTCCGCGTCGCGCGCGAGCGCCATGCTGCAGCCCGTCGAGTTCCACACGCAGTCGCGCAAGGCGCTCGAAGCGCAGGGACTCAAGGAGCTGCTCGCCGCCGCCGTCGCGCTGCTCGAGGACCTCATCCACACCACGACTCTGTGCAGTACGCCCGATGGCGACGGTGACGCTGGCACCGACACCGGCGACCTACTCGCGGTGCCACCAGAGCAGCTCGAGCTGCTCGAGATCGCGTTCGCGCTCTGCGTTGAGATCCTCAACTGGAGTTTCTCGGACGCGCTCGGGAACCTCACGTGGAGCCTGAGCGCGTCCGCCGAGCGGCTCGACGAGAGCCGCGCGACACTCGCGCCGCCGGCCTCCTGGCGCGACGTGCTCGTGCGTCCAGCGCTCATCCACGCGGCGTTCAACACGTACGCGTTCTTCCGGCGGCTCGCGGCGCGCAACGAGCGCCTGCTGCACCTCGCGCGCCAGTTCCTCGTGCAGCTCGCGTCGCTGCAGGGCCCGATCTTCGCGCGTAAGCACGAGCAGGTGCAGTTCCTGAGCGAGATCTTCCGCGGCACGAGCGCGCTCATCCGTGCGCCGTTCCTCGACCTCATCGGCAAGACCGACTACGCCGGCTACGAGATCGCGACGCGCGAGATGATCGACGTGTGCCAGCTGCTCTTCCGGCTCGTCACGAACCTCGGGCTCCAGGCGCTCGCGCGCGCACCGATCTTCGCGCCGTTCGTCGAGGAGCTCGCCGCGCTCTCGTGCAAACTGCTGCAGTCGGCACTCGAGCGCGTGCAGCAGCACCTCCGCCTGCGCAACCGCGAGCCGGTGGACGATCTTTGGCAGCTCGAGGGCGTCGACATCCTCCTCGACGCCTGGGTCGCGCTCGCGAACGACCCGTTCCTGGACGGCGTATCGCCCGCCGCCGCGGACACCGAGATCGACGCGGTGACGGCGGTCCTGAGCAAGTTCTCGGCGCCGGTGGTCGAACTGTACTTGCAGACCCAGCTCGAGGTCTGTGCGGTGGACGCGCTCGCGGAGCAGGACGAGAACGAAGACATCGAGGACGACTCGGCGAGCAGCTTGCGGGAGCAGGTCGAGCTGGCCGCCGCGCTCGCGCGCCTGAACGTCGCGTCATCCTCGACGCTCCTCCTCAACCTGCTGCAGAGCTTCGTGACGACGATCCAGCAGGCGACACCGGCGCTGACCGCCCACGACGAGATGCCCCCGGAGCTGAGCCAGGTGATGGAGAAGCTGCACTTCACAGTGCTCTTCGCCGGCCTCTTCCTCGCAGACGAGTACGCGAGTGAGCGCCCGTGCATCCCGCAGCGGGTCCACGCCGCGCTCCAGCCGAAGAACGGCGGCGAGCCGGCGTCCCAGGTTGTCAGCCTGCTGCTGCTGCTCATGAGCCAGCTGCTCGAGTTCGAGGCGAACCGCGTCGCGGTGAGCCCGACGAGCAACTGCGTGAGCCCGTTCCTCTCGGAGCAGCTCTTCAGCACGATCACGCGCTTGAGCGCGACGTACTTGGCGCCGGACGCGCTCGCGCACGACACCGCGATCGCGCCGGAGCTGCTGCACGTGTTCGGCTTCCAGGACGGCGGTCGCGCCGGCGAGCTCGTCAACTTCGTCGTGCAGCAGTGCACGTCGTACCTGCTGCACTGGCCGACGCAGCCAGTCGTGATGCAGCATCTCATGGAGTTCCTGCTCGTGCTCTCGAAGGCGAACACGATCAGCTGCGTGCTGCACTCACCGTTCTGGCAGGCGCTCGTGCAGGCGAACGCGTCCGCGGGCACATTCTTGGTGGCTGCGGGCGGCGGCGCGGAGCAGCTCCAGTCGGCGGTCGCGCGCATCCCGAGTGCACTGCGAGGGCAGTTGACTGAAGCGCTCTGCCGCGCCGGGATGACCGCGGAGGACGACGTCGTTCGCACGAGCCACTTTGAAGCCGTCGCTCGCCCCGTGGAAGCGCGGCTGCAGTCGCTCCTCGCGGTGCCGAACTTCGACGCGAAGCAGACTGCGAACGACGTGCGCGTCCAGGAGGAGCTCAAACTGATCCTGGAGATGTACGCGGGCATCGCGCGAGCCTCGGAGTCGTACGTGCTGCTCGTCACTCTACTCGGTGCGCGAGATGGGGACAGAGCTCTTACGACGTGTGTGTGTGTGTGTTCACTGCCAACTCGCAGCAAGAGCCATGCGCTGATCTCCGCGTTCTGCATCCCCGCGCTGCCGGTGATCGTGAAGCTCTTCGGCATCTTCCACGGCGACCAGCAGCTGGTGCAGCTCATCCTGGGCTTCTTCTGCTTCCTGGTCGAAGCGCAGATCTGCTACCTGTCCCCGGCGGACGCGCTGCAGGTGTACAGCGCGAGCAACGAGCTCATCCACGCGTACTGCCGCCACAACCTCGGCCGCGTGAGCGCGCTGGGCGACGCCGAAGAGGAAAACTACGACGACCTGTACGCGCTGCTGCAGCTGCTCTCACACCTCGTGTCGAAGGACTTCATCGACTTCTCGGACCACACTGCGCAGCAAGCAGACGTGGACAACGCGACCGGCGTGGTCGCCGACGTCGTCTTCGCGGGGCTGCGCCAGGTGATTCCGATGATGACGGAGCAGCTGCTGCAGTACCCGAACCTGAGCAAGCAGTACTTCACACTCGTGTCGTACATGGTCGAGGTATACGCCGAGAAGCTCGCGTCGCTGGACACGGGGCTGTTCTCGATGCTGCTCTCGTCGCTGCTCTTCGGTATCCGCCACGCGCAGCTCGAGGTCGCGCGGTACAGCTTCCAGGCGATCGGGGAGCTCGCCGGCTTCCACTGGAAGGCGCGGCAACTCAAGCACGAACCGGGGCTCGCGGTGCACATCGCGTCGAACCTGGACGTGTTCGTGCACTTCATCCGCGTGATCTTCCAGATGGCGATGTTCGAGGACTTCAACCCGGTGATCCTCGACGCGTGCGCCGGCGCACTGTACCCGCTCATCCTGATCGAGCAGTCCCGGTACTTCGCCATCGCGGAGGAGATTAGCAAGGAGCAGGTGGACGAGCGCACGCAGCAGCGGCTGCTCGCGGCGTTCGGCGCGCTCACCGAGTTCCTCACGCCCGCCGACATCGCGATGGGCACCGCGAGCACGCGTAAGTTCCGCACTCTGTTCAAAGCGAACCTGTTCGTGTTCGTCGCGGAGGTACGCGGCTTCATTCAGGTCCGGTAGACGACGCGGTGGGGCGACACCACAAGGAGGAGGAGGAGGAGTGTCCAGGGAGTGCGGCGTGACGAGGAATCGTCACCGCGCGCTCCGTAAGTTAGGAATCGACACGCGTCTGCGGTGTCTCGGTGGATCATGCGAGCGCGTCGTGTGGTGGTGTGTGGTGGCGGATCGGATCGACAGTCCCGCGTCGGGGGCTTCGCTGAGAAAGTGCGTCGCCAACTTGGATGCCTGAAGCGCGCGCTCGTTCTCACTTGCGAACAAGACGCACCGAAGGACAAAGCGGACGAGTGACGATGCGCGAGATCCACGCGCTCGAGGGCCGCAGTCGCGAGCTGATGCGCGCCGCGCAGGTGGTCCCGAACCTCGCGGTGGCGGTCGAGGAAGGTGCGTCGTCGAGCCGAACGAATACAGGACGCGAGCGCTCGCGGACTGACTCCGACGGCGAGGCAGCGATCCACAACGCGATAGACGCAGACGCTCGATGCATCCGCGTGTGGGTGGACGTCCCGAGCTGCGCGTTCTCCGTTGCCGATGACGGTGCGCTGTTCGAGGTGGTGGGAACGGAGTCTCGGCTCCGGCAATGATGCCTCGCATGTAAGGAGCTGATGCGGGCGTCGTCGGACACTCGTGACGCTCGCGGTGTGCGCGGCTGCAGGTGCTGGGATCGAGTCGGACGCTCTGTACCGGCACATCGGAGAATGCTCCGGTGAGGAGACTGAGCGCCGCGCGGAGCGAGGCGATAACGACGAAGCGGTTCTCACATGTGCCGATGCGTCCTGCTCCTCAGTGTCGTCAGGTTCCTTCGACACTCGCAAGCGAGACGCGCGATATGGCGCGCGCGGCGAGTTCCTGCTGGCTCTCGGCACGCTGGCGGTCGTCGAGATCGAGAGCCGACAGCACGATCAGTGGACCGCGCACCGCAAAGTGATCGAGGTGCGCGGTTGCGACTACGAGAAGATGAGCGGTCGAGCAAACCTGATCGCTCGAAGCGCGCTTCACAGAGCGGCGCTGTGGTCTTCAACGCGAGGTCGAGGACGTTCCAGAAGAGCCATGGCACGACCGTGACCGTCCGTGAACTCTTCCGCTCGCTGCCGGTGCGAGCTGCAGACACGCAGAGCAACGAGAGATACGGCGCCAAGCTCGTGAAGCAGATCCAGCGGCTGTGCGTGAACCTGTCGATGATCTGGCCGACGATCGCATTCGAGCTGACGTTCGAAGGTGCGTGAAATGCGAGCACAAGGCGACCGTCGCACAGAGAGGCTGACGGCGGTCGTTGTGTCTGCAGACACCCCGCGCCAATCGCTCCGTATCAGCGGTGCTGCGTCATGCCAGGAGCGCTTCGTCGCCACGTTCGGAAGCGCGATCGGCGATGAGCTCGAGGTGAGAGCGTGCAGCTTCGTATACTGCGGCATGACACGGTCTCCTAACGACGCGCGGCAAAAGTACTTGAGCTTCAGCCCGACAGACTCGCCGTTCTCCGTGCGAGGCTACGCGACGCTGGTCCAAGATTCGTGGGAGGTGTCCGCTCCGGCGCTGAAACAGGCGCGCGCGTACTACCAGTTCGTGTTCTTCCAGAACCAGTGGATCGAGAGCTTCCATCAGGAGTGTGCCAAGCATATCACGCAGCTCGCTTTGGACTCCGACCTCGGTGAGTTGGGAGCGAGCGCTTCCTTGCTTGTGATCACCCTGGAGTGACTCGAGTGGACTCGTGCGTCGTCCACCAGGGATCCCGATCTTCGTGTTAAAAGTCAACTGCGCGCCTGGCGAAGCGGATCTGCTGTGGTGCGAGCACGGCAAGTGCGTGGAGCTCAAGTCGCCGCAGCTCCTCGAGCAACTGCTGCAGGAGCTCGTTCGGGTGCGTTCGTCTTCGAGTGGAGGTGCTGCACGAAGGCAGGTGCTCATGCTGATGGCTGCATCCCGTCGCAGCATCTGTCGATCGCCGTGCGAAGTGCAAGTCGCTCCCACAGCGCCAGTCCAGCCGGTGCACTGGGAGCGAGTGGTGATGCAGTGCTGCCCAGCAGTCGAAACCACAAAGGAGAGGCGTCGATCGATGATCAAGACCTCGAGTGTTCAAAAGCAAGTCGATTCGAGTCTGCAGCAGCGTATCAAGAGTGCGAGACCGGGGAGTGGAGCTTGCCGACGCTCGATCAAGACTCAGCATCCTGGCCGCTGTCTACACATGACTCCTTGGGCGAAATGGAGAACCAGCGGTGGGACCCGAGCGACCGGCAGCACGCCTGCGACCGAGACGCATGCGAGTACTTGAGGGTCACATCTGAGAGCAGCGTTGAAGTTCGTGCTGCACACGACAATCTTGTGCACGAGACGATCTTCTGCGTTCAAGACGCAAGAACCAACTGGGAAGACCGCGAGACCGAGGACGCAGTGCGTTCGCACGCATGGTTTGCATGCTGAGCGATGTGCTCGCTCTTCTAACCTGTTGTTGCCGCTGCAGAGTCTCCGGGACGATCTGTGGAGCGCCTCGTTCCACGCGTGCCTTTCGTCTCAAGCGTGCTGCTGCGACAGACTCCAAAGGTGTGTTCATCAAGGCGACGGGAGTGAGGCTGTCTGTCAAGCGATCGTGAGACTGACACGATGCGGAGCTACCAGATCTGACGCCATCAGTGTCGCAAGTCATTGTTCGCACGAGGCGGGGTTCGAGCACGCACCATCATTTCAGCCGAGCGTCGAGATTCCCAGCTATGGCGAACTGGATGCTGGCTTGGGTGATGTCGACACCGCAAGAACTGACTTCGAGAGCGATCTGGTGGACGTCCCGAAAGATGAGCGAAGGGGACTCGCAGACGTGTTCTTCGCGGACAGCAGACTGCCTCCTATCGCAGCGGCCAAGCAGATCCCGGAGTCGATGCGGAGGGCGGAGACCGCCCTCCAGCTCGACTACGAGCAGCACCTCTGGCTCACCAGCCGTTCGCTCGGCATCGAGATGAACAGCGCGCTCCCGCCGTTCCCAGCACCACCACGCACTGCCGTTCGCCACACAGAAGAGGAAGCGAGAACGACGATCTCCCGGTCGAGTTCCAAGTACTTTGCAGTCCGAGAGCTGGCAGAAGCCTCTTCGCCTCCGCGAACCTCTCGCCTCCGCAAGTCCAAATCGCCTCCCGTGGGACTTCCACGATCGGTGAAGTGTACGCTGCGCGTAGACAACGTCAGCGAACTGCGGCAGATACGAGACTTCAAGATCCCTGCGAGGCTGCTCAAGAAAGCCGAGGTGATCCGCCAGGTCGACCGCAAGTTCATCCTCGTCCGAGTCGAGGACGAGATGTGTGGGTCGCTGCTCTTCTGCATCGACCAACACGCAGCGGACGAGCGGGTGCGACTCGAGCAGCTGGAGCTGGAAATGTTCGGCCCCACCGGTGACGATCTCAACATCCAAGTGAGCACGTACGCGCGGCCGCACCTCCTCCTGCTCAATGCGACGGAGGCGTCCACGCTCGCCTTCCACGAAGATGTTGTCCGCGTGTGGGGCTTCGACTTCGTCTTTCTGGAGCACGAGAGTGAGTCCGGTCGCATCCGAGACCGCCTTTGCACCGATTCATCGTCTGGAGCCCGAGCCGCTGAAGCTGGCGACCACTACGTGGAGCTGCGAACGACGCCGAAGGTCGACAAGCGATGCGCAAACGCGGACGACTTCCGCGAGTTCATTCAAGTCCTCTCGCAAAGCAACGGTTGCTGGTCGTGGAGCGTCATGCGACCGCCGGTGATCACTCGCCTCTTGCACTCGCGCGCATGCCGGAGCGCGATCATGTTCGGCGACTACCTGAGTGTCTCGCAGTGTCAAGATCTCATCGATGAGTTGCGTGCGTGCAAGCTGCCCTTCCAGTGTGCGCACGGCCGCCCGTCGGTGACTCCGCTCGTCGAGTTCATCTCCAAGTAGTCAGGATGCTGCAGTGTGAAAGAGGCATCAAGTGTTGTTGTTTGCTCTTTACTTCTTCGAGCTGAGGAGCGTGAACGAGCGAGGTTGGCGCATAGGTGTGTCCGACGTCTGTCCGAAGGACTGAAGGTCTGTTGGCTCACCTCTGTGTAGACTGCACTGAGAGGGCAGTGTTGATTCTGCGGAGCTGCAGTGGAGTCGTGTGAGTCTCGTCATGAAGTAGAGATCCCCACACTTCGCGAACGAATGAGCACCAGCTCGTAGACGTACCATTGAGCCTGAAGACGGCAGCGAGGGAGTGGAGTCGCCTCGCTGTGGTGATGGCAGCGAGTTCCTCCGTAGCAAGTCACGTGGATGGATGAATGGGACTGCAGAGTGTTCGTCAGACAAATATGTACGAGAGTCGACGCGCAGCTCTCTAACCCATACCTTCTCCCAACGATGCGCGGGCAGCGCGCTGAGCTGCAGCGATGGTGTTTGTCGTATCTCCTTGATCGTCTTCGTCGTCGTCACTATCTCCGGCGACGTCACCACTCTCCTCGTCTTCTTCTTCGTCCTCATCGTCCTCGTCGTCGTCTTCATCGGAGAACTCGTCACTCGTCTTGATAGCTTCGATCGCGCTTAGAATCCGCTCGCGGTGGATCCGGTTCGTGATACCAAAGTCGTTGATCAGATCGCTCTCCGTGAGGTCGAGCAGCATCTCACCAGTGCAACGCCGCTGCTGGAATCGGGTCTGCGAAAGTGGCAATCACCAATAAAATCAGCACTGGCATGTCAGTGATGGAGTGAAGCGCGTACGCGGCTCCGCACCACTACTTCCGGGACGCCGACATCTTCGTGGAGCCACAGGCACACGTTCTCGACATTCCACTCTGCAACAACTACGAGCAAAACACAAGAGATGAGTTGGGATCACGTGCTGGCAAGTTGACAGGCGATCGAACCTTGAGCGAGCGTCAGATGATCGTCATCGCCCTCCTCGTCGTCATCTTCTTCGCCATCTTCCTCGTCCTCGTCCTCGTCGTCGATGTCGTGATCTTCGTTTTGTTCAGGTCCAGTGACACTGGTATGGTAGAGGATGCAACAGGTTATGAGCCTCATCTCCTCAGATAATCAGACAACTCCGGCAAGTCACGAACATCGGTGGCGAGCGGCTTGAAGCACCACTTGGCAAACTCGCCGACGCGCTTGTCATCGTTGGAGCGCTAGCAGCACCAGCGGATTTTGTCAACTGAGAAAGCGCCAAGTTTCGCCGTGCCATCCGCTCTGCGAGACTCTCGTCTGGCTCTGCGCATCACAGTGCAGTTCGCATGATCGTGAAGACGAGTTAGAACAACACCGAGTCTCGAATCGCGATGCATCAGCTTCACATACCTGTTCCACCTCTCGCCGTAGCAGATCCGGCCGGAGATGGAGTCGGTATCGGTGTTTGCCTTGGTGGTGGTGGCACAGTTGCTGTTGGTGCTGGGGGATACGGAGGTGGCGGCGGGATCTTCGCGGGTGGAGCCGAGCCAACGACAGTTGTTGGCGTTCGTGGCGGAGGAGTTGCCATTGGCGTTGTGGCAGCGGGTGTGTTGGCAGTCGTCGGCACGAACTTGCAGTTCGTAGAGTGCGCTACGATCGAGTCCGCTGGGAACTGCTGGCAGCACCGAATGCACTTGATCGGTCTCTTGGCGCATCGAGTGGTGTGAGTTGCCAACACCGTTTGAGGCATCTATAGGAAGAGCAGGCACTTAGTCTCTTTGATCCATCGCACACGAAGCAGAACTTGCATCGTGCGTGCTTGCGTACACTTTCTGCGCAGTGCGGACAGGCTTTGACACTCGTCTTGCATGCCGTCTCGTGGCGCATCAGGTCGCGCGAGATGATCACCATGTTGCAGTGCTGGCAACGCTTTGGTTTCCAGTCGCACCTAGACGCTCGCACGTGAACCACAACCAAGTGATACGAGGCGAGCAGTAAACATTCCACACACCCGAACGCAGAGAGAGGCGCGCTTGTGAAATCTGAGCGTACTTGTCCTCGTGCTCGTCGATACCAGCAGCGGGGAACTCTTCGTCGCAGAACTTGCATTCCGCTGGGGGTGCAGAAGCAGCGACAGCAGGTTTGACAGCCAGGGTTGCTGTGGTGCTTTCGAGGGGGAGTGCAACCGCGGGCTTTGAAGCACTCGGTGGCTGCACAAACGCGAGTGAGGTTGGAGCTGTCGAGGGCGACGAACTGGGTGACGAACCCGCCATGCCTGGTACCGTCGACGGAGAGTCGAGTAGCAAGGGCTCAACGAGAGCAGCAGATGCTCCACCTACGCTGCTCTCAGCTGAACTCGGACCGGCAACGCTCTTCGCTGGACATCGAGTTGCCAAGTGTTTGGGGATGCCGCGTTGCAGGAACTTGCCACCGCAGTTGTTTGGGCACGGCACCAAGCGGCAGTCGCAGCTTTCGATGTGCTCCTGGAGGTCTGCCATCTGAGGCGGCGCCACCAACAGAACGAGTTAGTCTCCACCCTCAAGCGAAGGCGTCCAAGCACCCGCCACACACCCACCTTCTGGCGTCGAAGGCAGTGCGGACACTGCTTTAGCATCTTGTCACATCGCAGCTCGTGCTCGAAGAGATCCTGGCTCATGACGTCCGAGCTACAGTGGCGACACTTCTTCATCACAACCCCCGCGCCAGCACCGACCACTGCGCTTGCGGCGCCTTCCACTACCATCGCCGCGCTTGACAAACTGTTGCTTCTGCTGTTCGTGGCTTGATCGAGCTGATTTGGCAACGTCGGCACTTGCGAAACCAGAGCCGTGCAGACTCGCTTGTGGGCATCCAGTTCGCTGACAATGAACTTGTTGTTGCACTGCGAACACTCGTCCGTGCGCTTCGGGCACTGAGATCGTTCGTGCTCGGACTTGAGATCGGCGCGGATAGGAAGCCGGCAGAGGGTACAGAGAACGTGAGAGACGCCAGAGATTTGAAGAGCGGGTGTAGTTGTAGATGACACAGGCTTCGATGCTGGAGAGGGAGGCACCGCCGTGCTTGCTGGCGGCTGGGGTGGCCTTGAAGCTTGACTCGTGTCCGTGTTTAGGGGCTGAGCCATCGATGAGCGAGGTGTTGTCAGGTGGAGATCAGCGCTGCTCGAGGCAGTAGCTGCTTGGATCTGCAAACTGATACTAGCAGGAGCTGACGTCGGGACTGCGTCTGGAACTCTGAATGGAGGAGCGATGCGAGTATCTTGTGTGCTCTGTGGCGTCGGCTTGGCATCACTGATGGACACGCGTAGACTAGGCGGTGGCGGTGGAGGCGGAGGCGGTTTGAGTGCACCACCCGACATCACGAGCGGCGACTGCACCACTGGTGTCACGCTGACAGCTCTACCCTGAGCACCGCTACCAGAGGCGGTTGTCGGCTCAGCTTGACTCGGTTTCTCGTCATCAAGCTGAGTGCTCGTCTTGGCTTCGTTGCTTGGCACAGGACAACTCCCGCTGACCGAGTTGCGCCGCTTGAGAGGATGGTCTTGTTCGCGCTCGCGCAGTGAGGCATCGTTTGTTTGCACCTCTCCGGGTCGATGCACACTTGTGGGCAGCAGTGCTGACATCGACGATGCTCGAGCAAGATGCGGGTGGAGAGGCGCCGCTGAGGCAGAAGCTGCCGAAAGCGGCGAAGGAGTCGGTGCTTGAGGACGTGAAGGAGAGTTGTTGATCGCCGAACTCGAAGACGGTTGACTTGGTACCGGTGGCTCGCGGAGCGGCTGTCGCTGCTGCTCTTGCGACTGCACCGACTGCAGCAGCTGCTGCTGCCGCATCTCCGACTCCTGCTTGCGCCGATTTTCCACGCGCATCTTGGCCATCTCGGCTTCTGCGAGCGCTCCCTTTGCAGTCGCAGCGATGGTTTCCTGGATCTTCGCTGCGGCATTAGGTGTTGGCGCTACGCTGGAAGGTTCGGAAGCTGTCGCTGAGCCTACAGATCCGGGGGGCGAGCACACTGGTGGTATACAGCTAGCCAAGGCCTCTGCTGGAGTAGTTGCCGGTTCGCTTGTAGCAGCAGGTGACGAGAGCGATGGTGCTGTTAGAGACTGCAACACTGCCACCGATCGTCCTTCGACAAGTGTGCTGCCGGCGACCACGTGCTCGCGCTGCAGCGGTTCCGTTGGTTGGACCGGCGCTGCAGGCACGAACGAAGTGGAGACTGGCGCTGCCGAAGCTTCTGCGTGTATCTCGGTTCGAAGTGGGGCTCGTGAATCATGGACTGTGTGTGCTGTCGGGAGCCGAAGTAGCATTGGGTCTGAAGGAGCCAGAGACGAGGTATGCGTGGGTTGCACTGCCATCGCGCCGTGCGAGAAGTGCGGAGAGGAAACCCAGTACGGTGGAGGGACGCTCAACTGCGATGCATGAGTGAGTTGAGCTTGGACTTGCGCCTGGGTTTGGAGCTGAAGCTGGAGCTGCATCTTCTGGAGCATCGTCTCGATCGCTCCCAGGTACGTGCTCGCTTCCCGCTCCGCGACACCAGCACCGTCCTTGGTTGCTTCCTCCCCCTTGGTGGACTTGGACACTGCAACTGCGGCCGCGGAGTCTTTCGCTGCGACAGCAGCAGCAGACGCGACAGCTGCAGATAGCGAAGCTACGGCCGCCTCCAGTTTCGAGACGGAGTCTTCGATCCCCCGCATCTTGGCATCTACGCGTTCAGTGTTCTGCTCGGACTTGGTTCTGAGCGCCGACACGACACTCTTGAAGCGCTCCCCGAGCTCCTTCTCGACGCTGAGATTCGTGCTCGCTGTCTGCTTCTCGAGCTCGCGGATCTTCGTGTCGAACTTATCTGCCACCAGCGCTGCAGCTGACCGATTGTCGTGCCCGAGCGTGTGAACCTGGTCCTCGAGTGAATGGCGCGACTTGCGATAGCTCTCCTCCAGCGCCTCGAGCGCCACTTTGCGCTCTCGCTGCTCATTCTCGATCATTCTGAGCAAGTCGATCTGCCTGCTTTGCGACGCAGCCGCCGTGCTCTCCACAAGACCAGAAGTTGCGGCCAGAAGCTGCTGCTTGAGCTGCTCCATACCGCTCTTGGTCTCCCGTGCTGTGTTTTCGATATCTCGCTGAATCTGGTGCTGCAGACCTCGAACTTTGTCGTCAACCGACTTCACCAGGGAGTCGACTCGTTCGTCGCAGGAGACTAACAGCTTCGACTGGCAGAACGCTGCGCTCTCCTCTTGCTTCGCAGCGAAGTGGCTGAGACGAAGCTCGAGCGCTCTCTCCACGTCCCTCGCCTTCGCGTCTACTCTCTCTTGAGTCGCCTGGAGCACATCTGCTTTGATCGAGTCAACCATCTCAGATCGCTGCTGCTCCTTTCTTCGTTGCTTGCCAGCTTCTCGATTCGGATCCTCCGCTGGAACCGGCACAGGTGGCGACGGAGGTGGCGGTGGTGGTGCCACCTCTTGCTTTAGCGAGCTCCGATTGGCGTCGAGCATCCCGTTCATCTTGGTGACATGGCTCTTCAGCGCTTGGAGATCGTTCCGCAGCTCGGTGACCTCATCTGCTAGCCCGCGGTTCACTTTTTGCGTGAGCGCGTCAACGAGAAGCGCCGAGGAGCTTGCCGTGCGTGTGATGTCGGCGATCTGCTGTGCCTGGTGCTGCAGATTTGCCTGGAACTGAGCCTTGATCGGCTCCATTGCCGCATTGAACTGCACGAGTAACTCCGCGCGCGACAGCTTCTCCTGGGACGCTGCGTGCAGCGAGTTGCCTTGCTCGCGAATCGTAGCGACCATCTGCCGGAGCTCGAGGAGCTGGTTCTCTGCCTGCATGCGCCAAGACTCGTCCTTCCCGCACATCGACTGCAGGTGGAACGCGATGTCTTTTTGCGTGGTCAGCTCTTGGCGCAGCTTCGCTTGCACCTGCTCCAGCGTGTGGATCTGCCGGTCGTTCGCGCACACCTCGACGCGAAGACGATCCGTTTCTTCGGTCGAGCTTTTGCAGAGGTTGAGCAGCGCGCTGAGCTGCCGCTCGGCGATCGCAGCTCGCGCGTCGACCTCGAGTTTGAGACTCAGACGCACCTGCTCCATCATCTGCGCCACGTCGTACGTCGGTGAGCTGTACATGTGGTACGCCACGCCTTGCGCGCCGCGTCTCGCGTACTGACGGCGGCGGGTGCCGCTGCTGTTGATCTCTTCGTCGAACTCGGGTTGACCGTCGTCGTTGTCACCGCTGTCGTTGTTGTCAAACCGCGCAGCAGCCGCCGTCGATGGGGCTGCGCTACGGCTGTCGTGTGCAGCAGCGTGTCCTTCGGCATTCTGCCTGTGCTCCTGGCGCTTGCGGAAGCCCTCTGCGAACGACGCCGGTCTGCTCGCCGGCCGAGCGGGAGGAGTGGCCCCGCGTTTACTACCTCCCGAGTGCTCGCGAGCGATGTCGTATCTGAGAGGGTTCGCGGCAGCCATGCTCTCGCGGAAGTACGTGGTGCCGATGCTGTCGCAGTCTGCGTCGCTGTTGAAAATGGAGCTAAGCGGCTGGAAGTGGAGTCCGAAGTCCCCGCCGCTCGCAGTGCTGCTGGTCGGTGCGCCATAGGCTCTGTTCCCGGTGCTGCCAGTGGCTGGTGGGGCGAACGTGGTGAGGTCTCCGGCGACGTCCGCGAACTGGCGGAACTGCTGTTCGAGACTCGCATCCGCGCACTTAATGACCGCCGCGAGGTTCGCTTCCCAGTCCATTGAGCGAGCGAGCGAGCTCGTCCTTTCTTGGACGGAGGGAAGAAGAGGAGGAGGAGGAAGAAGAAGAAGACTTCCTCCTTGAGCGCCAAGCGAAGCGCCAAGCGGTGCGGATCCAGCGAAGCGCCACGTTGAAGTTGTCATGATCGTTTCTGTAATTTGTACAATGCCGTGTATGTCTCGTTTCTGAACGGTCGGAATTGACTGGTGGAGAATCGGGTCCTCTGTTGACTCGGTATTTGTATGCTAAAATATAAAAGGTGAAAACGCGCAGTTTTTGCACAGCGAACTCGGGATTGTCGCACGAGCGGCGCTGACTCGCAAGGATCGGGTGGCAGTCAGGGGGAGGCTTGGACCACCGGAGCTCCTCGCGCGGCGGCGGCGGCGCACAGCAACTCGCTTGCGCGGCGCAACGAGGCATTGTCCATGCCCAGTTGCTCGTGCTCTCGTGCTCGCGCCCTGCAGGCGCAAAAGGGCAGGTGGGCCAGCTCTGGGACTCTGGCACCCGGTCTGGGCCGCAGCAACCAACCAACTTCGGCGAACACAGACCGCAACAACGTTGTGCACGTCGCGCACCCATCATCGCGGACGCTGCTGCGCGAAGTCACGTGGTGGTTGGTGGGTCAGTCAGTCTTCGCAAGCAGCAGCAGCAGCAAGAGTGAAGGTGAGAGAGGTCGAGGGCTTTGGCGCCACCGCGTTCTAGAACACTCGTGGAGGCCGCGCGCGCGCACTTGGCGTTCAGGTTGTCGACGACTCATGTTGAGAGCGTGTTCATGCGCTACTGCTCGCGTGGTTCTCAAGGGACCTCCGCCGCCAGCACCGTCGTCGTCGTCGCCGCCAGCGCTAGCATCTGCGCCAGCATCAGCTAATATGCATTTTGCGAACTGAACCATTGGCTCTGGTGTGTTTGCCCGAGCCCCAGTGCAGCGACTGGGTGGAATCGTGCTGTTTTTGCCTCTACTAGCGCGGCTATTAGCTGAAAGTGTGAATTATTGTCATCTGAGTGCAGCGATTGGTTAGAAGTACGCTTAGACCCGTTCGTCTAAGAATAACCTTCTTTCAGCTGGCTCGCTCGAAGCCCCAATCGCCGCCGCTGTCACAATCCGAATTGCCAAGGGGCAGGCAGAACGACCGCAAGAAGGCGGCAAGAAGAAGAGCTACACACACTCGCACGCTCTCCCCCTCCCTCCCTCCCTCCCTCCCTACCGCATCGCAAGCTTGCGCTCGCTCGCTCTCCAGTTCAGCCACTCTCGCTCTCGCACTCTCGCTCACACACGACAACGCACACGACAACGCACACGCCAACCAACCCATCAACCGTCGCCTCCTCCGCCGCCGCCACCGTCACCGCTGCACGCACCAACTCGAATGAACTCCCCGAACGCGATCTGCGCCGTCACGAGCAGCCACCAGGCGATCATGAAGTGCCCCTGGCAGTGGCGCCAGCCGTTCCTCGACGAGAAGCTCGCGAGCCGCAAGCGCAAGGTGGGCGACGGCTACTTCTACGACCCGGTCGACCCGAGCTTCGTCGACCACCTGCTGCCGGGCTACGCCAAGAAGGTGTGCGAGTCGGACGAGAAGGAAAAGATCCAGCTCGAGATCCAACGCCTCATGCTCAAGAAGGAGGAGCGCGCCGCAGGTCGCCTCTTCTTCGACGCGCTTGCGGCCGGGAAGAGCAGCGAGAAGAGCGCGACGACGGCGAGCAAGGCGGCTGCCAGCGGTAGTGCCGACAGCAGCGCACGCCCGCGCGACTCTGATGCCGCCTCTACTACTCCAGCGCCAGCGGCATCCCCAACCGATCGCGACTGCGACAGTGATGTGAGCCAGGAGAACCTCGCGCTCGTCGACAGCATCCTGCTGATGACCAAGGCGGTGGACGAGTCGTCGCTGCTGGCATCCCCGAAGAGCGTGTCGTCTCCGCTCTCGCCGCTGCTCGAGGAGGACGAGGAGGAGCCGATCCCGCTGTCGCTCGACCAGATCGCCAGTGGCGCCGAGCGGTTCGAGGAGCCGCTGTTCGCGGGCAGCGCGCCGTCGCTCGAGCTCGTGTCCGACAATCTCCAGGACAACTACTTCGCGTCGGAAGACAGCGACCTGCTCGACTTCCCGTCCGCGTCCGGCTGACCGCCCGCCCACTCACTCCTCTCCTTCCTGATCCCGACGACGACGACGACGACGCTGGCGATCGATCGGCCGCCTCCACGGCCAGCGGCTCTGTGTCTCCCTCCTCCACGCCCAACTCTATTTATTGTGTAGCCCGCCGGCGACGCCCGCTACTGCATATGTATGCGCTGCCCGCGTGCGTACGTGAGCGCACGGCGCGAGGCAGCGCCATCGCGTCCCCTGGCGACGACCACCCGCCAACTCTAACAAACACGAATGGAATCCCGTTGTTGCTTCCATCGCGCACGCATCTCTGCGTGGCTCCGCTCGACCGAAGGCAGGCGCGGCAGCTTCGGACATATGCGTCGTCTTGAGCATGCGGGGACGAAGTGTCGAGGTGCGCTGCACGGGCGGCGACCTCCGGGATCAACTTCGTGGACGCCGTGCAACGTTCATCCTGGAATCTGCCAGAACATCGTGCCTTCGACCACAAACGGACGCAGCAGTCGTCTGGACACCAATGTGTCCAGGAGCACCTCGATCTTCTCCTTGCCGTAGTCCGGCAGCTTCTCTGTGAGCTGGTCCACACTCTTGACAAACACAAGCAAACCTTGAGTGAGTCTGCGTGCTTGAAACGCGCTAGGATGCCACCACAGGCGAGTGCAAAGCTCACGTACGAAAGTGGGCAAACTCGCGTGGTCGACGCCTTGGAACTTGCTATACAGCGTCGAGATCTGCACGGCGCCAACTCCTCGCTGTCCAGCACACAATCATGGCACGTCAGATCACTCGCGCATCCGCCCACCACGCCATTCACCGCCGCCGCATGACCCACCTGGAATGCAGCAGGGAAAAGCGCGATTTCAAACTGCGGCGCCGGTTCTCCAGCGTTGAACGAGTCGTCATAGTCCTGCAGCTTGGACTCTTGCGACATATTCCCGATGTCGAGGTTCGCGCCGACGAGGCGGTTCGACAGCGGCGTGTGCGGCGTCATCGCCTTCAGCTGGGTCCGCAGAAGCGGCGACGCCAAGTCGAGCGGCGGGGTCACCGGCTCCTCCTCCACTAACAGATTCTGGCTTGCGCGTGCAACGCTCGCCTCGATGCTGGCGCGGCTCTCGACTTCCCGGAACTTCGTCGGCGTCAAATAGTCGCCGCCTGTGCTGAACTTGCGCCGCAGGTTCGCGAACTGTTTGCCAGGCGACCGCCAACTCGGAGATCTCGCATCTGCTGGACTTGCCGTGGCCGGGTTCACTGGGTACAGGGTTTTGGGGAACGCCGTCGACGCCTTCGCGGCAGGGCTCCCGACACGCCTCCGCTTCCGGTGCGAGCCTGCAGCCGGACTCTCGGTGGCATCGGCTTCTCGGTGCGAAGGCGACTGCGGGTCAAGCGTGTTCCGCGTCGAGAACGTCGGGATCTCTGGAGTCGACGGGGTGCCGGACGTCGTTTGCTCGCGCTCCTGTTCGCGAAGCTCCTCTCTTCGCCGCCACGACTTGCCTCCTCGCGGCGGGGTGAACTCGAACGCCCCCATCTTCATCAGGTTCTTGCTGATCGGGCTCGTGGGAGCCACGCTGCTGATCGCTGAGTCTGGTGTCGGGATCGTCCGGCCGCCAGCGCGCCGCTGGTTCGACTGCCACGAGCACGAACACGCAGGTCAGTCAGACGCCGCCATCACCCGCACTCGAAACGCGCTGTCACACTCTCGCGTACCTTCAACACCCCGGTGCGGATCGGGGAGCTCATCGTCGGAGACCAGTTGCTCCGCTCCTCCGTGTTGATCGACGACACGTCATGTCCGCGGCCGCCGTCGCGGTACGCCGGCGTCGGCATGTACGACGTGCGCGTCATCTGCGGCAGGTTGTCGCTCGCGATGCTCACGTTGAAGCTGTCATTCACGGTGCGATCGAGGTGCTCCACGAGCGTCGTGGTCTTGAAGAGCTGCTCGCCCACCACGAGCGACTCCTCCTCCTCGTACGAGTCGTCGCCGTCGCCGCCGCGCTCGTCGCTCTCGTCCAGTCGGAGGTCATCGTCGTCGCCGTCGCCACCGTCATCGCTGCTGCCATTCTCCAGTCGGCGGCGCTTGCGCGCAGTCGCGGGGGAACTCGCCGCCGACCGTGCGAACGCCGAGCCGGCAGCAGGCGTGGGCGGTGCGCGACGCACCGCCGGCTGGTGCGCGAACGAGTCGAAGAGCGGCTTCCAGACCTGCGTGGCGTCGTGGATCTGGCGCAGGATCTGGTGGTGGCGGCGCACGGTCGCGCAGATCTGCGTGGCCGAGCGGTGCGCCGCGCAGATGTTCGCGTCGATCTCCTGCAGCAGGTACGTAATGCGCTGCTGCGCGTCCTCCTCCATGGCGGCGGTCGGTCGCGATCGCTCGCCCGCTTGCTCTCTTGCTCGCTGCTCCCTGACGCTTTGTGGCGGTCTTTATCAACACTCACTCAAAACCCCACTCAGTTTACCAAAACACGGTGCGCTTCCAACAGCGAGTCTATCCAAATCGCGGCTCCATCTATTCTCAAAACGCGGTCATCTTGAGTTCCAAAACACGTCTTTCCCTCCAGCTTTTCGCGCGCTCGCCGTCAAAATTCAAATTCCGCACTCTGCCATCGCGCATCACATCAACAGCAACAGCGACTGCAACAAATGGAGTACCGAGTGCGCCGCCGTTCCGCTGCCGCTGCCGCTGCTGGCGACGGCGTCTCGGACGCGCTCGTGCGGCGCTTCCTGCTGCGCGCGGGCTTCCGCGTGAGCTCCGACCGCGCGGTCGCCCACGCGCGCCAGCACCTCGCCGGCTTCGTCAGCGCGGTCGTGGGCACCATGCGCGCGCTCATGAACCACGACCAATGCACGCGCTTCAAGCTCTCGCACGTCGTCGCGGCATGCCGCGCGCACGGGGTCATTCTGTACGGCTACGACGACGTGTGCGCGCTCGAGCGGAGCGCTCGGTGGGAGACGTATCACGTGACGGAGATGGTCGAGTCCTGCACGTCGTTCGGCGGGCCGGAGCAGTGGGACGACGAGCCGGATGTGGAGCCCGGCGCGCGCTTCGCGAAAACCGACTTTGCGGCGAACTACAAGGCGTTTGTCGAGGAGCAGGGCGAGCAGGAGGAGGACAGCGACGACGACAACGACAGTGAGTGGTCGTGGTACGGAGAGAGCGACGCTGAGTCCGAGAGCGGAGACGAAGCCGAAGCGGAGGAGGACAGCGAGAAGGTGGGGCCGGAGGACGAGGGCGAAGACGACCTCTGCAGCAGCGAGGACGAAGATATCGAGATGGGTTCAAGCGACAGCAACAGCAGCGAGAACAAGGATCGGGCTGGGCACGAGAACAGGTTCATCAAGAGCCTGCGCGCCGCGCAAGCGGTGGTGGACGCCCAGCTGCTGTGTTCGCTCGGAAGTGACGGCGACGAGATGGACGAGGACGCACCCGCGGGACAAGGATACTTCTCGGATGTCGACAACGAGAGTGACTCGACGAAGCAGGTAGCAGCGGAAGATCAGCTCTGGGAAACGTCCAACAGCATCCACTCCGTGGCCGCGGAGAAGGAGGACCAGGCTATGGAAACGCTCTTTAGCGGCAACGAGAGCGACTGCTACGTCATGTCGAGACTCGTCTTCGCGGCGCTGTTCCGCGACTCGATGGTCCGATACGAGGCGAAAATCAGCACGGTGGCGCTGAGCGCGCTCCACAACGCGGCGGAGCAGTACCTGCACCGCGCGTTGACCGAGGGGGTGCTCTCGTACCAGCTGAAGGAGATGATTCGAGAGGACGAAGTCGCCGATCTGGAAGCACAGCTTCAGGAAGAGCGCGAGAAGGTAGCCTCGCAGGAGCAGGCTGTCGCTGATCTCCAGGCTGCGCTGCATGCTAAGGAAGTCGAGATGCAGCGCCAGATCTCCCAGCTCCAGCGTCAACTCGCGACGCAGCAGCGCGACAAGGAGAACTTGTCGCCGAACAACCCGGCGACGAGCAACTTGAAGGCGCTGGGGAAACGCAAAACGAGCTCGAACAGTAAGCACGTCGACGATGTTCGCAAGGAGTTTGGGAAAAACTCAACCGCTGCGAAATCCACGCCAGGCTCGCTGCGCGCCAAGACCCACAGCAACACGCTCCGCGCGAAGAGGACGCGCGTGAACCAGCTCTGAGGACGCCATCACCGCTCAAGCACACTAGGTAACCTTGCACATTAGACATACGCGAGTGCGATTGGCGTTTACTCATGTGGACGATCCTGGCACTGAGAAGCAGCAGCGACGGCAGCAGCGGCCGCGACAGGAGACACAACGCGCACTGCCGACCACCAGGGTACATACACTTCTCGATTTCCGCTCTATCCGCTGTTTTCTTCCTGCTGGTTGTCTGTTGCCTACCTACATGCGTGGACACGATCGACCGAGTCGGCAGCGCTCACGTTGCCTTTGACAGCACTGCTGCTGCCACCTCTTCGGATCGGATCGTATTGGTCTCGTGGCAAATGTTCACGAAGCCAATCAGATGCGCGAAGAAGTCGTCGCCCAGTGTGCTGGCCGCCCCGGAGTGAACAGGAGGACAAAAGATCGTCAGCCAACGGAGCAGCGCCAGCGCGAAGGAGCACGTCGCCGACATTGGCGCACCTCAAAAACGCCTCGATGTTGTTGTGCCCAGCATCTGCCACCCACAGCGGCTTGTACCGCCACTCCTGCGAGCACGTCTCGAACAGCCCCTCGCCGTGCCAGAACGGAACAACCTCGTCGCGCGTGCCATGGATGATCGTCACGGGACTCTCGACCTCGTCGATGATGTCGATGTTGCAGAACAGGTCGCCCGGGAGCGTGTAGCGGAAGTTGAACGCGACGCGGAAGATCGAGAGCAGCGGGCTCTGGAGGATCACCCCTGCGACTGGCTGCTTCATGCGCGATTGCCGCACCGCCAAGTGCGTCGTCGGTCCAGACCCCAACGATCGACCGTATCTGCCTCCAATCGACACACGCGTCAGTGAAATCGCACGCGCAGAACACCCTTCACGAGAGAAGCGCGGCAACTCACAGGATGATGTTGCGTGGAGGCGTCTTCTTCACGTTCACGAGGTACGCGAACGCAGCCTCCGCGTCAGCGAAGCACGCCTCCTCGCTCGGCTCGCCCTCGCTGATGCCATACCCCGAATAATCGTACGCCATCACATTGACCTGCGCATCCGATGGCGTCATCTCACACGCACCGCCCGCGTCGGCTCGGAGCACCGAGAAGAGGCACGTACGTTGAGACGGCGGCTGACTTCCCGGAACCAGTCGTAGATCATCCCGAGGTCTGCGCCGCAGAGAGAAGGGAAAGGTCAGTTTCGCGACGCAGGCGCCGCTGGGTTAGCGTTTGAGCGCACCACGCGCACCTTCTGCGTTGCCGTGCGAGAAGAGCAGCGTGTACTGCGCGGTGCTGCAGTTGAGCGAGGGCGAGAGATAGCGAGATTGACACCGAGCCGTGAGCACCAAGCAAGAGCCTGCGGCGTCGACGAGCAGCACGAGCGGGTACTTGCAGCAGACACGCAGCCAGACAGGCAGCACGCACTCCTGCGGGATGTAGAACGCGGGTATCCGGTGGTACATGGCAGTCGCGAGGAAGAAGTAGCGCCGCGTGAAGCCGTACGTCGGCGGCGGCGGCTGGAAGACGAGCGCCGAGACCATCGCGCCCATGGTCAACGGCTCTCGGACGCGGCGATCGCCTTTGGTCTCTCGCCCGGCAGCACGCACGCGCCAAGTGCTTCCGCTCGCTCGCCTTCCTTCGCCTGGTCGCCTGCACCTCAGAAATTGGATTCGCTTCAAGTTCTGTTTTTAGAACCTGTCTAAACAGATACTACTCGCTTTTTGCACTATCGAGTCAGAACCTGGCAATCTGCCAAAGATGCTGGAAATAGCTGCTGAGATAGATGCTTGTGGTGCTTGTGGTGCTGGTGGTGGCGGATACGCCGACGCGTTCTCTCACGCCGCTGTCGGCGACACCTTGAGACGAATGGCGGGCACACGCCCGACGCCTCGGGGATCGTCCATCACCGCGGACTTCGCGTCCTCGTCCACTGGGATGCCCTCTCGACGCAGTAGACTCGAGAAGCTGCCTTGCTTCACCGGAGTGAGGTCCGGCACCGGGTCGTCGCTCTGGATCCGGAGCGGCCGGTGCATCTCGAGACTGAGGCTGCTGCTCGCCGACTCGCTCGATGCTTGCTGCTGCGGCTTCAGTTTCTGGGGCTGCAGCGCGAGCCGCTTCATGTACTCGTGATCCGCCTGATCGAACGCGCTCCACGTCCCGAGGCGGAGCGGTCGCGGACGCGCGCTGCGCCGCGAGCGGCGGTGACGCTGCTCCTGCTGCTGTTGCTTCTTCTGGTGGCGACGGTACTGCTGCTTCAGCGCCTTGCGGACGAGCGCGACCACCGGCGACGCCTTGAAAAAGTCCACGCAGCGCTGCGTCCACGCGCTCACGTCCTTCAAGATCGCGAATTGCTCGAACAGCAGATCTTTCCAGCCGAGCGTGCGCTTGCGAGACGCGAGGTAGAGCTTCTGCATCACCCGCAGCTCCTGCTTCTTCCGTACTTGTTTCCTGTGTCGCGTACAGCAGAGCAACATGAGCTCGTCCACCCGGCTCGGAGGCGTTGGCCGCAACAACAGCAGCAGCAGCAGCTCACGCACCGTTTCTCGACCTCGCCGCCCGTAGAGAAGACGAACCCGGACGTCATCTTGCGCGACTCTGCATCCATTCTGTCAGATCTCCGCATCCGCTTATGTACGCTGGCGAACACCGCCCGCCCTCGACGCACCTGCGAGCGCCTTCTTCGACTTGGGCTTGCGCGAAGACTTCGTGAACTGCGAGAACGTCACGCGGCGGTCGCCCGGCGTGAGGAAGATCTCGTCGGAGCGCTTGCGCTCCCGCGACGACGACGCCGTCGACGACTGCGACGACGGAAGTGACGACGCGTCCGTCGAGGAGCTCGGGCTGCTGGCGCTGAATACGCTGCTTCCGAAGCTGCTGGCGCTGGTGCTGCGGCTGGTGCTCCCAGCGCGCCGACTAATGCTACCAGAGGAGGAGGAAGAGGAGTAGCTGGTGTAGTGGAAGCTCTGGCTGTAGCTCTTGTACTTGCTCGCCGAGTCCGCGAGGAAGCGCGTGCGCGTGCCGGTCTTCGTCGCGGTCTTGAGGATCGGACGCACGCCGGTCGCCGTGGGCTCCATCGCTGCTGCGGCTTCCGGTGCTCTGGCGCGTCTGTTCTGTGAGTGTGCCGCGCTGCTGCTACTGCTGGAGGCGTCTTCTCGCTCGCTGGCGGCAGGCGTCGGCGGCGACTCGCTCCGTGACTTGCTCTTCGGGCAAAAGCTCTGGATGGAAAACGCGAATTTGTGCCCCCCCCCTGCATGCGACATTATTCGCGCTAGCACGGTACTCGCTCCTCTCCCACAATCACGTCACAGATCTTGAAGCGACGCGCCGTCCGTCAGGAATGTGGACGACGCTCGCGGCTGCCGTGCTGCTCCTTGCGCTCGGCTCCAAGGTGCGCTTGCGCGGAAGCTATTGCTCGCGCTCGCGCGCACGCGCAAGCAAAGATTGACGACGGGTATGGCTCCAGATTAGCGGCGCCGCGGTGCGCGTTCTCCTCGCACTCGTGGCGAAATGTGCGTCACTCTCGATGGCTGCTACTTCGCGTGCGCTGCGGCGGGAGTCTCACGCTTGCATGTCCAGGTGGACTCCTTTCAGACATCTACGCGGGCGACGCGGCGGTCCTGTCGCTGGCTGTGCGTTCTGTGCGGTTCTCCTTCTGGCCGCGCGTGTGGCAGTTCTTGCACGCGCCGACGCAGCAGCCACTGCTCTGTGTCGAAGTGCTTGACGTGCACGTGCGCGTCGTAGTAAAGAGCTGCTCGTCGTCACAGTCAACGACACCAGAGTCGAGTGGGAAGGGAGATGGCCCGATGCAGCGGCTGGCGGCGCTGTTCGACACCGACGTGAGCTTCAAGGACCTTCGCCACAGAGCGTGGAGCCCGCTGTGCAAGTGGATCCACCGCCTCCACTTCGTTTGCTACTTTGTCCACCTCGTGACGTTCAGCGCAAGCGCGGTCGCAGTGGAAGTAGTGCGCGAGAGCGCGGAGGGCGACCAAGTGATCGTCACTCTGAAGGTGAGCTGTTGCCACAGTTTGTGTCACTTGGATGTCGAGACTCTGACAGCGATGGATGAACTGTCGACAGTACGGGAGCGTACACGTCTCTGCAAACTACGATTCGAAAACTGGCGAGGTACTCGGAAGTGTCCGTGTCTCTCACAACGCATCCAGCTTGGAAATCGGTATCCCTGCCGTCAATGGTGCGGTTCAGATCGGCTCGACGGAGCTGAAGGTGGCTGTTCCAGTGTCGCGCGGCGTCGGCGACTTCCGCGCGCCAATTCCGAGTTCGTGTGTCCTCACGTGTGACCGTGTGTCCGCGCAAGCAGACGTTATCGAATGTGCGCGCGTGATGCAATCCAAAGCGGAAGCAGACTCCAGTGATGCTGACGTCACGACATCCAGAGCACTAGAGTCTCAAGGGGAGAGCCCGATTCCTAACCTGATGGTACTACGCTTGATCGGAGCGCTGCCGAGTAGCGGAGAAGTCTTGCTGCGTAAAGTGGACTTGAAGCTCTTCAACAAGGCGGACTCTGGCTCAGCGGACCGTCCACTCTGTTCATCCCTCACCGGCTTGAGTCTGCGGACAATGGATTCGAGCAACTGCCTTCTTGGACGACTCGGTCGTGCGGGCGAAAATGCCGTCTCGGATGAACGGAAGACGACGCTCGAGCTTGGCGCACTGAACGTGGAGCTCCAAACCCCGCACCTCGAATTCCTGTCGTTGCTGACGCTCGGCGCACTGAAATGCGATATCGAGAGCAGACTTGCTTGTTGCTCCGAAGCGGCATCTACGAGTGACGACGACAATGACGATGACGGAGACGAACGAAGCAAAGACGAATCAATATCTCTTCTCGCCTGCTCTTCGCGGATCAGCGGGGAGTTGAGGGGCTTGTCGGTCGGCGTTCACGCAGAACTCGAACCCTGGATCTCAAACCTTCACATCGCAACTCGGCAAATGGGAACCCCGATCTCCTCGCAAATCAATGACGGCGAGCATACCGCCGGTCAAGCGTGTGCAAGCTCGTTCTGGGACAACGTCGCGATGGAGATGGAGATCCAGTTCAAGGTGACTCATGTCGAAGTGTTCCTCCGATCTCTGAACAAGCGGTGCGCGGTTCTCCCGGACGGTGTTCCGAGCTTATTGCTCACACTCGAGGAGATCAACATCTTCGCCCACCCGTTCGTTGGAGATCAGACGCTTGGCGTTCGGTCGAAAGCTGACATTCAGTGTTCGAGGCTGAAGATCATGTCGTGCGACAGCGACAAGTCAGCGCGCAAGTGCTTCATATCGCTGGACTTCACCCGAGTGTTTGTCGAACCAACCTCCTTGATGAATGTGAACCAAGCCCCGGCGGAGGTCGAGATGGAGGCAGAGTGGCTCGAGGTCAAGTGGAGTCCGGAAGCGCTGCATGCTGTCGGCGGAATGATCGAACTCGGTGTCTTCGTTGCCCAAGCGTTGCTAAAAGAAGACGTGATCGCTGGTGCCCAAGAATGGGAAGCCGACGCAAGGACTCGCATTCTTACGATGAAGTCGCTCGAAGATGTGTGCAATGACCGACTCGCCGATTCGGAGGCAGTGAAGTTCCGCTGCTCCGTCAAGCGAGTGCTCGTACTATTCATGCACAAGTTCGACGAGCAGAACCATGTCGACTACGTGACAGTCGACTCACTGACGATGAGCGTCGAAGAATCGACGGGACGTTTCCGGATCTCCGTCCTCCAGACCAAGGTGTATCACGCCGAGCCAGACAAGGAGCGATCATTTACAAGTCCGTCGTTCGCGAACCAGAGACCTCCACGCCGAACATCTTCGACATTCGCGATGAAACGCGCAGGGGTGGCTCGACCGACTCGGAAGAAGCTTCGCTGTGACGAGGCTCGGAGTGGGGATGCGAAGTTCGGAAAGGCGAGCACACCCTACTTCACAGTGCAGAGCTTTGCTCTCGAAGAGAACAAGCTCCCAGGCTGTCCCAAGACTGTCGTCGACATCCTAGTGGACGGCGTCGACTGCGAATGGGAGATGGCGGCGCAGCTTCGGGTCATGGAGCTGGTGCGACGAATCACATACTCGACGTGGGAGATGCTGTTCATGATCCGGCGAGGATACGCAGTCTACTGCACGCCGTCAGAGAGCAGATACAACCGTCTCGGCGGAGTGAACCCGCCGATGACAGATGCTGGTGAGTGCGAGCGATGCTCTAGTCTGCTCGGTCGGCTTGTCAGTGCTGGTGGAGGCGCGCTGAACCGTCTGCTGGCGACGGATATCAACTTGAGAGCAAGAGTTTCGAGCGACACTCAACTGCAGCTCCACATCGGGCACTTCGGGGGAGACGACTTGCCTGATCTGTGGAGGTTCGAGAATATCGGTTTGCACCTCAACGCGCTGAATCTGATCGCGCTCGACTTGGTTCGAGTTCGCCACACAGCCGACAAACGGGTCGACTACGTGTTTGGTGAGTTTGAAGAGATGCTACAGCTCCGAATGGAGGCTTGTGGCAAGCGCTCATGCGGCGCGTTCAGAAGCGACGGGATGCTGGTCGATGTCGAAGGAGTGCGCGTCCGACTGTCAACGGAGGTTCCGTTCCTCGAACACATGGGCAGCATTCAAGCTGCGGTTGAGCCCTTCGTGGGACAGCTTGAAGCTGCGGTGAAGGCGTTCTGGCGACCTCAGAGCACGATCTTCTACCAGTATTTCATGAAGCCACCGCTGACTCCAGGTCGTCCGAGGTTGTGGCTGTCGGTTGAGAACCTCTCACTGGAGTGCGTGGGAACCCCTCTGGAGAGCTGGCTGGAGCGGATGTATCCGTTGTGGCTGGAAGAGTTGCAGGAACAAGCGCTGCGCGAGCGAGTGCTGGAGGAACAAGTCGCGACGCTTAAGCTCACGAACGCCGAGGCGCCTTGCGAGGACGCGTTCGAGGAGATGAAAGCGCAGCTAGCAGAGAAGAACGCGAAGATCTATCTCCAGAAAGCGAAGAAAGCTCACGCTGTCGCCCATCAGACACAGAGCGCCGTCGAGGGCTCCTCTGCAACCGCGCTCTTTTCAGCCCGCGTTCGACAGATCTCTGCGGACGTATCCTTCGAAGGTGACAGGCGGAAGGCGGTTCGGACCATGCACGCTCTCGACGAGGCGACCCGAACTGTCGAGGACGTGTTCACTCGGTACAACCGAGACTTTCGTCGGTACATCCCGGCACTGGACTTGCTCGAAGATGTCCATCTGTCCGTGTCCATCGAGCAGGTGGCGGTGCAGCTTCGAAACTTTGCCACTCCGCTACTTCTGTGCGCTCAAGTCGCGCTATCAGGAAGCGTGATCGTTGCAGTGCCTAGTGGGTGCGGCTGCGACGACAGTAGCATCGCAGCCAGGCTGCGCTGTTTCGTGGACCTCCGCGCCGACGTCGTGGCTCCAGTCACATTTTTCGGTCCCGCGTACCTGTGTACCCTTGAGGAGATTGCTTTCCTTGCCCGCAACTTGCTTCCGCTCCTGCTGTTCGACGTCGACAAGCAGCTTGGAACTCCGTCTTGGGACATTGCAAGACGGTTGTTTCACGGGAATGTCAGCGTGTCGGTCCAAGACGCTGCGTTGCGCTTGCTGAACTGTTCGACGTCGTTCACTGCAAGCGACTACCTCGAGGTTTCGATTGGGCGACTGCTCGCCGACTACTCCTACAGCAAGACAAGCTTGAGCGTGTATCGACTGGCAGCGAAGATAGACCCTGGTGCGCTCTCGAACATTGCCGAGGTGAGCAGTG
Organism: Globisporangium perplexum; assembly: GCA_023333865.1. Classification (NCBI taxonomy): domain Eukaryota; phylum Oomycota; class Peronosporomycetes; order Pythiales; family Pythiaceae; genus Globisporangium; species Globisporangium perplexum. The sequence continues at coordinate 18,764 of JAASFS010000002.1, read as the reverse complement.
TTGGAGTGGAGATCTGGGCGAAGTGGTCAAGTGAGGGAAACAGTGCGGTTCACTTCGGGTTCCCGATCGAGTATAGCGCTGATGATAGCGACGGGCAACCATGCGACCGCGTGTACTTGGATTCGTGGGCATCTCGAGTCATCAAGCGAGACCAAATGCAGCCATCGCAGCTCAACATGGCTGGTGCGCATTCGCTGAAGCAGTACGAAGCGACGGGGTTGTCAGTTTACATATGCGGCACAGTGTGTCCTTGGGAGGTGGGCGGCAATGGACCCTTGGTCTCCACGATCAAGCGGACAAAGCACGAAGTTTCAACGCGCACCGCGATAGTGATGTACACGAAACATGTAGAGTGGCTGCTTCGGTTTGCTTCGCTCTACCTCAAGCTCCCGTCCTACCCGCTCCCGCGCCGTTCCCGACGCTCGTCGCCGGTTTCGCACTCCTCGACAACTTTGCTGCGCTTCCTGAGCATCTTCCGTGGTGTCGTTGTCGAAGAGTTCGTCATTATGGGACTGGATCTTGCACTGTACCACAGTGAGAAGAATCCGATCGGAATCCGAGCCTTTGTGAACGATCGAGTGGCGATCTCCGGCGCCGTATTGGCGTCGACCCACGAGACCTTCCAGGTGCAGCCCCAAGCGAAGAAGCCAGCCAAGAAGACACGGCGATTGCAGATCCCTTTCGGCGGGCAGGTATGGATTGTGCACGACGTCTCGGTCGCGGTTCAAGACATCCAGGTTCGAGTTTGCACGCGTCAATCTGGTAGTCGAGGGGAGTCTCTCGTCACAGTGAGTCACATGGCTCTGAAAGTGGGCGGAGGCTCCGAGGTGACGCCAACTCATGACGGGTCGACGCAGCCTTCGCGAACCGCGCTCACTCAAAGCTCTGATGAGATCGCCACCTCGATTCGCGACCGCAACAACCGTGAAAACTCGCGAACGCGCACGAAGAAGAGCATCCTCGACCATTTCTCGATCCAGCAGCACAACCCGTACTGCTTCCGCGACACAGATCACGAATCGAGCACCGGCAGTGAGAACGACAAGAGCGACGAGAAACACTACTTCTCCAACTTTGTCGAAGAGTTCCGGCGATTAGGATTCCTGATGGGGCTGTCCGCGCGAGAGGCTCGGATCTTGGTGACGATGGAGGCTGTCGAAGCGCTAGTGGACATCGTCGAGAACTGGATCCGCATCGTCACGGTCTGTGTACCGGAGCTACTCGGAGATCCGAGCGATTTGACTGTGGTAAACGAAAAGCTGAATGCTGCCATGGCACAAGACGGTTCGTGCACACTTGTATCGCTTGTGCGGATGGTCTGCTGTGATCAAGCTTAACCTCATCCGCGGTTGTGTATGATGGCAGACTCCAGCCCGCGGAAAGCTACACAGCTCGCTGAAGACCCGAAGTTCGGCGCGATCTTCTACGACAGCGTCGTCCGAGACGAAGCTAATAGCTTCGCCTCGCGTCTGTTGCCGCCGGTGTTCGTCTCTGGAGAAGCAACGCAGCTGCCAAAGGATGATGGCGACACCGATATGCACCTTGGTTCGGCTGGCGCCAGCAGCATTGTCGAGCCGTTCTTCATGGTCACGTTCACAGACTGTCAGGTCAGCGTGCAGGATCCTGCCCACAAGGTATGTCTGCACCGCCTCGAGGTGCATCCTCTCCTTTTGCTCTTGCTCTTTGCTGATCTTCGTTTTCGTGTGTTTGCTCCGCTGTGGCTGCAGGGATCAGTGTTGGTAGCTCTCAGTTGGGGAAAGCTCAAAGACTCGATCTCGTCGGATACCTGCCACGAGTTGATCGATCTCAAGGTCGACGGCGTCCAGATGTTCACTGCGCCGTTGGACATCGATGTCAAGTCGAGAGTCGTGTGGCTGAAGGCGCTGGCGGACGGCTCGTACTGCCCGAGCTCCCAGGGACTGCTAAAGCAAGTGATCGCACCGATCCCGACCAAGGTCGTCATCTGGGTCGACCGTAACGTCTCCGTTCTGAACAAGATCGACCTCCAGATCCCAACTATTGAAGTGGGGTTGAACGTCTCCTCGAAAGACATCCTGCAGAACCTCGCGCTCTCGCTCTCGTCGGTGATCGCTGCGAAGATCAGCGGCAAGAGCGCTCCAGACTACTCGAAGATGGTCGCAGAAGTTCACTGCGGTGATTGCTCGGATCCACGCTCGATTCCGAGCTTGCGAGTGCTGAGGAAACGGCTCAAGTGGAAGATCGCGGAGCTCCAGTGGCACCAAACGTGTCGGTGGAGCTGCTACGTGGCCGAGCGAGCGAAAGTCGCGTTCGCCGCCGCCGAGAGCAACCGAAGTCTCACGTTTGAGATGGAGACGTCGCCGCTGTTCCGAGGACACACCGCCTCCTCGACCTCACTCTCGTCACTCAGCACGGTTATGAGCGTGTCACCTTCCGGGGTCGTGCACGGAGATGCAGACCACCAGAGCGCCGACGACCTGTTGCACCTAACGCTGCAGTACGAGGCCGTCTCGGAAGTGCTGCATACTCTCGTGAAACAGAAGCAGAAGAGCGCGGAGCAGCAGCCGAACGTGGAGCTCGAGTTCGTTCTACAAAGCGCCTCGCTCACGCTTAGCTCCACGAACTCCGACATCGTTCGCGTGAGCATGAGCACTCTCCAGTTCCGGATGAAGCAGTTCGAGGACCAGTCCGGAGCGTTCACAGTGACACTCCAGGAGCTGTCGGCGCGGAACCTATGTCCCGGGACGCCGTACCCAGACCTCCTTCAGCCGTCGTCGACGTCGACGACATGGGGAGGCGGCGACGCGATCCTCTGGGTCGACTCCGAGATCGCCGCACCGGTCGGCGGAGTCACTGTCGTCAAGCACTTCGAGGTGAATGTCCACCCGCTCCAGGTGTGCATCACGCAGGAGGCGATCGTGCACTTGGTCGCGTTCTTCTCTTCGTCGCCCGCCTCCAAGAGCGCGCAAGAGAAGCACGACGAAGCGCGCTCGACCTTCCTACAGGCGAAGCACGCGAACGCGTCCGGCGACGGGCTCGTCGGATCAGCGCTCAAGAAAGCCGCCAAGGTGGCGGGGAAGGCGGCGCACCCGCTCGGACTCGGCAAGCCCCACAAGGACGACGCTCGCGTCGCGCGGAGAACGAGGTCGTTCTCGACCGCCCAGGACCAGCCGCTGGCGAGCAGCATCTCCAAGTTGGTCGGCGCGGCGAACGAGACCCAGCTGCTGCTGCACGGCGACGACGACCCGCCGAGCGCTGCTCTGCTCGCGCACGACGCCACCGCTATACTCGCTGACCGCGACGCGAACGAAACGACGAAGGATCGCGGCCAAGCGAGCATCCTGTTCAAGCACATCCGGATCGGCACGGTCGAGGTGGTCGTGACGTACAAGAACAAGAAGAGCCACCACCACAACCAGCAGCCGCTCGAGGACATGCGTGGCTTCGAGGTCAAGGTGCACGCGCTCGTGTACTGCGACAAGACGTGCTCTGTGGTGGACCTCATGCTGCGCATCCGGCGCGACGTCATCCTGGACGTGCTCTCCCAGGTCGGGCGGAACTTCGCCAACATCGCCAACTTCCTGCGCGACCAGGTCGACCTCACACGCTGGGGGCAGTTCGACGCGCTCGCGCCGCTCAAGACGCTCTCGACCACGGTCACGTCGCTCGCGAGCGCCGCGTCGCCGAGCTCCTCGGTGGTGCCCGCGTCCGCGATCCCACCACCCAAGCCGACCGAGCCGAGTCCGCGCGCGCGCGCGGCGCCGAGCACACCCGACACGAGCCAGAAGTTCCAGCTCGAGCTCCCGGAGAGCCACCGCGCGCTGCGCAAGAAACACACGACGTCGAGCCTGCGGCCCGTAGAGGCAGCCGCCCGAGCGCCGTCGCCGCGACGCGAGGGGTCCGCGGACCCGACCGGGGGCGAGTCGGACAGCGACCACCCATCTGTGTCGCGCGGCCGCCAGCACCGCAGCACGGCCGGGAAGGCGAAGCACGCGATCGCGCACCTCTTCTCGAAGAAGCGGTCCGGGGCGTCGTCGTCGGTGCCGTCGTCGCCGTCGAAGGCGGGAAGCGCCGCGACGCCCATGCACGCAGTGGCGGCCGCAGTCGACGCGGTGGTCGCAGCAGCAGCAAGCAGCGCTGGAAGTCAGCAGCACCAGCCTGCGCCGAGCAGCAGCAGCGGCTCGAAGACCCCACGAGCGACGTGAGCGACGTGAGCGAGGTGGCCACCACGACAGCAGCTGGGAATGGACTGCGTTAGGTTAGGACCGCGCGTACACATGCGCCTTGATGTCTGTGACGTAGCTCATACTGTAGCTCCCGCGGCGCCGCAGCTCCCGCCGGAAGGACGTGGGCACCAGGTCGCGCTGCGGCGAGCGCTCCGCCTCCTGCCAATGGCGTCAGTTCGGCTTACGACCTGAACACCACTCCTCCTGCCACACACGCACGCATGCACGCACGCACGCACCTTCCTGGCGATCCAGTCGAGCGGCAGCAGGAACGCGAGCACGTAGAGCAGGACGAGCGATAGGAGGCTCAGCGCGATCGCCGCCTGCGCATTTGCGCCGGGGTATGTGAGAAAGAGAGCGTCGCCCGCGCGCTCGCAGCGACGCAGAGTGAAGCGGACCTTGCGGGCGGGCGAGAGCGCGACGAGCTCGTCGGCAAGCTGCGCGGCTACGGGCAGCAGCTGCACGCGGCCGAGCAGGAAGCCGACCGTGAGCAGCGCCGCGTTCTGCAGCAGCGACGTGCCGGCTTCCGCTCCCATGCTCTCGATCTTCAAGTCTGACCTCTCCGGTTGAATAAAGTCTGTTTGGTGGATCCACTAGGAATCAAAAACTGCTGTAAATGAGCCGTTAGGTATTTGAAATTCGCGAACCCACCCGCATCTCTCCCCTCCAGTCGATTTTCGTGGCGCTCGGCCATCCGCTCGTTGCTATCGCCGCACTTTTCAAACCGAAAGTTCACCTCCAGCATCATGGCTCCCGTCGCTGCTGCCGCCCCGAAGGTGTACGTGCCTAGCGCCTGAGCGAGCGTCCGAGCTACCAGCAAGCGTCCAGCAACCAGCAGCAGCAGCTCCAAGCAGCTGGCGTCCCCTCCGCGCGAGCGGATCGACGATCTCCGCCTGCTCGCCATCGTCATCGCGTCGACGTCGCTGTCGGTCGCGCTTCGGAACCTCTTCATGGGTTGTCTCCTGCGCCGCTGTCGCCGCTCGCTCGACCGCCTCGCTTGCCTCTGGAGCTTCTCTGGAACTGCACGCGAGCAGGTGGGGAGGCGAGTGGCGCTGGCGCATGGATGGATCTGAGAGTAGAGATCACCCGCCCGCGTCTCCGTGCAGACCCGCGCAGATCGAGCGACGTGCAGTCTGTCGCCTGCTGCCTGAGACGGTGGCAGGTGGCACTGGCGGCGGTTGCTTCGAGCGTCTGGCGTCAGCGGAGAGGGCGAGGGGAACTCTTCTCTTGAAAACGATGTGGGGGAGCGGAGTCGGCTCGAGCGAGTCGGTCTCCGCTCTCTTGTATCTCCTGATGTGCCTCGGGGCATCATCACGGAGGATCTGGTGTGTGTGGCGACCGACGCGTACCCAACCGCGCAGCTCGCCACTCCACTCAAATGCAATCATGACGGGTGTATCGGAAGCCCGACCGGCTGCGTGTCGAGCGCATGCGTGCGCGAGCGTGTGCGGTTCGATCTTCGCTCTCGTCTGCCGCTGGGCGGGCGGCATCCTCCTCACGTGGAGATCCGTCGCCTTTGGCTGAGACGAGAGCGGGAGACGCTCCGCTGCTGCTGCCGCTGCTGCTTCGACTGCACGCTGGTCGCTCCTTCCGATGGTTACGGTGCACCCCGTCCTAACGTGTTGTGGCTCTCGACTGTCTCCTTGTCTGTCGCTGCAGCCTCGTGCCTGAGTCGCTCCTCAAGAAGCGCCGCACCGTTGAGGCGGTGAAGGCCAAGCGCGCCGCCAAGGCGGTCGCTGACAAGACCCACCGCAAGAAGGTTCGCCAGATCGCGTTCAAGAGCGCCGAGAAGTACGTGAAGGAGTACCGCCAGGTGAGTCTCGTCTTCTGTTTGGAGCATGTCGATAGTGGTGGTGGTAGTCGATAGCTTCAGCCACTGACTCTCGCACTCTCGCTCGCTGTGCAGATCGAGAAGCAGAACACGCTCCTGCGCCGCCAGGCCAAGAGCACGGGCAACTTCTACGTGCCGGCGGAGGCCAAGCTCGCGTTCGTGGTCCGCATCCGCGGTATCATCGGCGTGTCGCCCAAGGTCCGCAAGATCCTGCAGCTCTTCCGTCTGCGCCAGATCCAGAACGGCGTGTTCGTGAAGCTCAACAAGGCGACGATCAACATGCTGCGCCTCGTGGAGCCGTTCATCACGTACGGCCAGCCGAACCTCAAGTCGACCCGCGAGCTGATCTACAAGCGCGGATTCGGCAAGGTGCGCGGCCAGCGCATCCCGCTCACGGACAACTCGATCATCGAGAAGTCGCTCGGCCACGTCGGTATCATCTGTATCGAGGACCTGATCCACGAGATCTTCACGGTCGGCCCGAACTTCAAGGCGGCGTCGAACTTCCTCTGGCCCTTCCAGCTCTCGTCGCCGAACGGCGGCTACACGAAGAAGCTCCTGCACTTCGCGGAGGGCGGCGACGCGGGCAACCGCGGTGACGAGATCAACAAGTTCATCAAGCAGACGCTGTAAGCTGCTCGCTCGCTCTCGCAGCCAGCTCAGCAGCTCACGCCGGCGGTGCCTCCGGGTGCTCGCTCCCAATACTTCGGTTTGAAAACACGCGTGCGCTCCGTCGCACTCACTACGCCTCTCGTGTCTTCCTGCGTCTCTCGCGACTCGTGCGAGTGTGTGTGTGTGTGTGTGTGTTAGCGTGTGAGGATGCATGTGTCAATGGTAGATGAGACTCGCGACCTGTCTGCCTACCACAACCTACTTTGGCGGCGGGCGGCGGCGATCGCGCACGGACCCGGACGCCGGCGGAGTGGATGGAAACGGCGTCGAGAGCATCGGGAGCCCGAGCTTCGTCGCCGCGGGCTTCGCGCGGCGCGCGTGGCACTTGTCGCACTGGCAGTTGCGCTGGTGGATCGCGATCTTCATGCGCTTCTTGGCCTCGGCGATACCCAAGTAGTTCTCCTTCATGTCGCTCAGCTGGTCCTGCGTGCGCGCCGCCGCCCACACGCGCACTTCGGTCACCTCGTACGCGCGCAGCTGGCTGCCGCCGAGATGCAGATACGACAGCGCGCCGCCGCTCGCGGCCGCGGCGTCGGCAGCCGCGGCGAAGATCTTGGCGTTGACGCTGTCGACGCCGGAGACCTCCTTCGCGCCGACGCACCGCCCCTGCAGGAAGAGCTTGACCGCCGCCTGCTTGGGCGAGTGGACATCGACCGAGAACGCCGCGTGGTGCCACGCCGCGGCGCTCGCGACGCGCTCGTCGGACTTGATCGACTGCCCGGCGAACTCGAGCACCAGGTGCCCGTCCACGAGCGAGAAGCTCCACCACACCTGGTCGCTCGCGCTGCTCTTGCGGCAGACGATGGTGCGCGACTCAGGATCTGCGAGCTGCGACGTCGACGTCGAGGACGGCGCCTCGAACTCGCCGCTCTCGCGCTCGCCCTCATGCTCGCGCTCATGCTGCTGCAGCTGCTGCGCGAGAGCAAAGTTGCGCAGCCAGACTTCGAACGTCAGCTTGCGCCTGTACGGGTCGTCGTCGAACACGAAGCCGATGTCGAGCGTGCTGCCGCTGCGCACGGTGCACTTGGCGCCACACTCGCTCTCCAGTGCGCCGCTCGCTTCGCTCGGCGCGAACCGCAGCGCGTACTCGTCCTGGACGCGGCCGTCTTCGCCCTTGTCCACCGGCGCGCTCGACGGCTCGAGCGACAGCGCAGTGCCCAAGCCCAGCAGTTGGAGGTTGTTCTCGCGCTTGGACGTGTCGAGCGACTCCGCTGCGCCGTCGCTTGCCACCAGACTCGTGCCTTCTTCGAAGCGCCAGTACGCGACGACCGCGTCCTCCTCGTCCACGAACGGCCCGATGGTCATCTTCGCACTCGCATTCGCCGCCCCGGAGGCTCCAGCTCCAACATCGCCGCCAGGAGCTTCGCCAATGTCTGCAGCAGCGCCAAGAGGAAGAGTGGAGCCTCCAGCGCCGAGAGCGCCGGACGAGGACGCCGAGAAGCCATAGCTCGGGTTCTTCGGCTCGTCCGATGAGAAGTGCGGTGTCGCCGACACGCCGACCCAGTCCTTCGGATCCTCCGGCGCCAGGCGCTTCCACGGCAGGACGCTCGCGCGAGGACACGGCGCCAGAGACTCCTCGGCGCCGCTCGCCGCGTTCTTCGCCGCGACAGTCCTCGCGTCGAACGGCTTGACGGTCGCGAGCAGGCGGCTTCGGCGCTCGTTCTGCGCGAGCGACTCGCAGCAGAGCAGCGAGAAGAGGTCATGGCGTCTCCAGACCGCCGACTCGAGCCGAGCGAGCGCGTCGGCGCTGCTTGCATCCCTCTCGGCGCTCACGAGCGACGCCAGCGGCGGGTTCAGCTTCGCCCAGTCTTTCTGAAGCGAGGCGACGAGCGCTGATGCCGACGCCGACGACACGCCGACCTCTCGAGCCATCTCCACGATCGCGAGATCGTCACCGGCCAAGTCGAAGCACTTGAGCGCCAGCTCAGATTGCCCGAGCGCGTCCAGCACGCGGCCGAATGCGCGGAACTTCGTCGCGAGGGGACCTGTGCGCGACGGGAGCTTGGCGGACGACGCGCTGTCTTCGGCGGCGAACGCGTACTCTTCCAGCCCCGGATCCGACGCGAGGAACGCCTTGAGGAACTCGCGCCACCGGTGCGAGTCGAGGTAGAGCGACGCCAGCAGTGGCGCCGAGAGGTTCGCGGACTTGGGGTACGACGAGCTTGTGGACCCTCCGCTCGTCGCCGCGACCGCCGATCCGCCGCCGCCTGCGGGCGGGTTCGTCACTGCGTCCAGCAAGCGCATCGCCGTGTCCTTCCAGCCGAAGCTGTGGTAGAGGAGGCGGAGGAGGTGGTCTGTGAGCGGACTGGACGACTCGGCGCCGCCCGTCAGGGCGAACACGAGCACTTCTCGCTCGATGATCGCCCTCAGCTTGCTGTTCGGCACCACGAAGCCAGCAGCGAGCGGCTCGCAGATCGACACCGGCCGCAGCAGCACGCGGGACTCCATCGTTCGCACGTCGGTGACCGCGTACGCCAGCCGATCCCCGCACACCGCCAGCAGCTCCGTGTGCTGCGCGGCGCTGCGATTTGTCTCGCTGAGGCAGCACACGAGTCGCGAGCGCGGGGAGTCGCGTCTCAGCGGAGCGACGTAGCGCAAGTGGTTGTGCTTCGTCACGAAGAGCAGCGTCTGCGCCATCCAGAGCACCGACTGCGGCTCCGCGAGGTCTCTCGCGAGGTCGTACGCCTGGACGGGAGCCAAGCTCTTAGTGAGGACCACCACGCGCTTCGTGGTGCGCACGGCCACCAGCAGATCCGAGTCGCTTGACGCAGTGGCGGCCGCGGCAGGCGAGCTGTTCCACGTGACGGCGAGGATCGCTTCGTCGACTCCGCTCGTCTTCCAGGACCCTGGCGCCGACGCGTGCGGTACGCTGAGGTCGTCCCCACTCAGCTGCAAGACTTGGCGTCCGTCGGCGCTGTCCGCCGACACGTACAGGAGGCGCGAGCCCACCACGGAGCTGTACGGAGACTGCGGCGAGAGCGGGATCGGCGCGCTGAACACGCGGAGCACGTCGCGCTGCAGCAGGATCCGCGAGCTCTCGACTTGGTCGCACTTGACTTGAACGCAGAGCGACTTGCCCGTGCTCGCGAGCACCACGAGCACCCACGGGCGGCTCTGCCTCGCTTCCTCGGACCGGAAGTCTGCGAAGCACAAGTCGAGCGCCTCGAGCTGCGACCCGCACGAGACGCGGAAGTTGGCGCCGCCACCGCCTTCGCCGTCCGGATCCTCGCGGCGCCGCGACGATCCGCTGCCGCCGCTTGTCTCCTTGATCTCCAGCACGACGTAGGGGAAGCTGGCGTCCTCAGACGGGTGCTGCGCGCTCCGGAGAGAGCGCTGGGGCTTGCTGCGGTCGCGCAGCTTGACGCACACGACCGACTGCGCGTGGTTCGCCACCACAGTCCACGGCGCGAGCACCTTGCCCTGGTAGTTCTTCCACGCCGGCAGGTCGTCCAGCTTCTCGCTCGCGCCGGTCTGTAGCGAGGCGTGCAGGAGCACGAACTCGGCTGCGCCGCTTGACGGCTCCGGGTTCGCGGTGATCTGCATGAGGTTGCGCGGCACGTCGCGGTAGCTCCAGTACTGCTCGAAGCTCAGCGCGAAGCTCGAGCAGAGCGAGGGTCCTTCGAGAGGAGCCGCGGTGGTCGACCCCGAGCCGGAGGCGGCGTCCGTGATGCCCAGCGCGAACAGTGAGCGCGCGCCGGAGGATCTGTAGCAGACCAGCGTGTCCTGTGACCAGCACACTCCGGCGACGTGCATGCTGGCGTCTTCCTCCGCCCTGGCGCCTCCGCCTCCCGGCGCCACGCGGGCCGAAGCAGCGATGAGCTCGCACCACTCGGAGAGAACGCCGCTGCTCCCACTCGCGCCGCTACCGCCCCCGATGCTGGGACAGAACTCCCAGGCGATCACGCTCGAACTGCCGAGGACCGAGTGCCAGTGCGCGACGAGAAGCGGGAGCTGCGGGTGTAGCGAGAGCGACAGCACGCCGCTCTTCTTGGCGAAGTCCACAGCCTGCTGCGGCGACCTGCAGGGACACGAGCACGACCGCAGACTCAGTCGCGGCCGCGCAGAATCGGACGCAGACGCGAGAGCGAACGCACAGCTGTGTCACAGCCACGCGCTGCGGGTCTCGAGGCTTGGAGCTGGAGCCGACGGCGCTCGCGAACGTCGCCCACACTTCGATCGTTCGGCTCTGGTAGCCGGCGAGGAGGTAGTGGGCGTTCGCGGCTGCGGTCGCGAACGCGAGCTGAACGACTGGCGACTGCGTCGCGGAGCTCGCGAAGAGCAGCGTCGCCGACTGTCGACAACACTCGTCAGCTCAGCACCAGCCGCACACAGTGCAGCAGCGCAGCGCGAGAAGTCATCAGTACGCACGGCGGTCTCGTCCTTCCCTCCGAGCACGTTGTCCTCGGCGAAGGACCAGAACTGGACGACGCCGTCGGATGAGCCGCAGCACAGCAGGCGCTTCGCCGTCGAGTACGCGAGCGCCGTGATGTGGCTGTTGCGGTTCGCCGCCTTGCGCGAGATCTTCTTGGGGACGTCGCGCGAGTCCACGCTCGTGACCTTGACGCTCGCGCTGCCCTCGGATGCGTAGAAGACCCAGCGGCTCGGGCAGAGCGAGGCCGCGACCGCCGTCGTGCTCTTCTGGAGCTTCTCGACCTCGGTCACGGACTGGAGCACGTGCTCGTGGAGATCCCACACGACGAGGTACCGCGAGTAGAGCACGCCGACGACGGCGGAGCTCCCGACGGCCGTGATGTGGCCGAGCACGTGCACCTTGTCGCTCGCAGAAGCGGCGACCGCGTTGCCCGTGGCGCTGGCGACGACCGACGTGACGTCAAAGTCGATCTCGCCCACGAGAGCGCCGGTGGCGAGGTCGATCTCCTGCAGCGCCGTGTTCGTGACCGAGACGACGGTTCCTCGCGTCTGCGGAAGCGAGCGAGCGTGAGCGGGCAGCAGCGCGTCACGCGTGAGCATCTGCCTTTCGTCACGCGCACCGGGTGGAAGAGCACGTGCTCCGCTTGGCGCGTGGGCAGCAGCGCGTCGAGGGCCGCGATCGCCTCGCGCGGCTCGACGCGGATCGCCATGGCGCTCGACTCTTCCGAGTGTTCGCGATCCAAGAGTCACGCGTAGCAGAGACGCAGATGCAGTGGATGGCGAGTGTTACGCTGGACTCGCATCGAGCTCTCTCTCTCACTCTCTCTCTCTCTCTCTTTTGCAGTCGCTTCAGCGCGCGAGGGAGGCGAGCGTGACGGTCTTCGGCGCGCGGACGTGCTGGTTCGCGAGCAGCGCCTTCCAGGACGAGGTCGGCGCCTCGATAGCCGCGCTCCACTTGTCCGCGAACGACGCAGGCGACGTGGCGTCCGCGCTCCGCTTCGCCGCGTGGTGCGCCGCGCGCCAGTCTTCGCGAGCAGCATACGCGCGGACGAGCAGCTGCGCACGCGCAACACGGTCGGTTGAGCATCGGCGCAGCAGCACCAGAGAGCTGCTCCTCGACGCACCTCGGGGTCCTGCAGCAGCGTGGCCACGAACACGGCGTCGGCGCACCGGTTGGTCGCCAGCACGAACTCGAACACGGTCTTGAGTGCCTGCGCGTCGCGGCTGCCGCGGTGCACGCACACGCATCCGCGCTGGAACAGCGAAGCCCCCTGGCCACCCAGCATGACGAGCGTCAGCAGCCGCGGCGCAGCTTCGAGCAGCGGAGCCGGTTCGTACTGCGGTGTCGAGGGAGTCGCTCCCCGGCGCCACGAGGAGCTGCTCGAGTTCGGCCAGCAGGTTGTGCTGCGAGCAGCGAGTCGCGTGAGTCCCGAGATGGACGCGCGACGCGCCAGCTCCGAAGGCGCTCGCACCTTGATGCAGATGTTCATCTTGAGGCCCGGAGACAGCCGCGAGAGCCTGAGCGCCTGCTGGAGACACCCGAAGGCCTCGAAGACAGTGCCGAGCCAGTCACACAGCTCGGGGCTCAGCGCTTCCGCCACCTGCAGCGCGAGTTCTTCCTTGCCAAGCGAGATTAGCATGCAGCACTGCAGCACGCGGTTCGAGAGGTCGAGCGCGTGCACGGCCTGCACGGGAGCAGCGAGCTGGAGCTGTGCGTTGTGCACTCCGAGGATCGTCGTCGCGCCGTTCGGCATCCGCTGTCGTGACCACCCACACCCACACCACGCACTCGTCCATCCAGTCAGCTTGCGCCGCCACCCTCTTCCGTCGGTGCTGCGAGCGGCGCACCTGCGGCGTCGGGAAGTCGTTGGATCCGTCAGCGCTCGCACGTCTCCCGAGACTCTCGTCGCGCGGCAGACTCGACGCGAGGTCGAATGTGAAGCACCGCGACTTGGACACCACACAGCACTTGATCTCGCCCGCCGCGGAGAAGAAGAGCGTCTGGCGGAACCACTTGAGCGACTGCGCGGGCTGGTACGTCGGGATCTCGTGGAGACACACGACGTCCGGCGGCGCGGCGGTTGCGCGGTAGATCCGCACGCACTGCGGGTACGCGAGCGCGCAGAAGCGGTGCGTCACGCTCTCCCACTCGACTGCGAGCGGACACTCGATGGCGCCGCCGATCTTCCGCATACTCTGGTCGCCAGCCCCCCACGCGTAGAACTCGAGGTACGTCCGCGTGATGTCGCTCGTGTCGACCTCCGAGACCGACGTCGAGTCCGCGACTGCGCTGCCGCTGCCGCTGCTCGAGCCAAACGACGGTGCGGAGATCGCGCCAAAGACCGACGACTCCGTGCGCTTGCTGCGCATCATCGACGACGGGTTGTCATGGTGCTGGGTGTCGGTGAGCGACTTGGACGACCCCCCGTCGCTCGCGCCGCCGTCGCCCGCGTCGAACTTGGCGACGCCGAGCAGCGGACCCGAGAAGACGTGGAGCAGGCGATCGTCCGCCCCCGCGCAGCTCTCCTCGACCATCTCGACCTGCCCGCTCTCCTGCGAGACCTCGAAGACCGAGAGGGTCATCATCCGCGCCTGCTGGTTGCGAAGCTTCGCCTCCGCGCCGGTCGGGTCGTCGCCGACGTTCTTCGAGCTACTGCCGAACATGAACCCTCGCCGGCGCGGTGTGATGTGCGCGGAGGTCTGCGAGCGCGCTGTGCGGCGCGAGTTGACGTCTTGCGGCTGACACGCATGCGAGGCACGAGTTTAGTCCCCGAGACGTCGTGTCGATGACCTCGTCGCCTATCTTGCAGCGCGGAGCGTACCACGAGCACAGCGAAGCGGGCTTGCGATGGGTGCCACGCCAACGCGATCGCGTTCCCGGAGAAGACCGAGCTCATCGCGATCGACTTCTGGTTCCGCAGCTCCGAGTCCATGTGCAGGATCTGGGGGTGAGGACGAGGATGAGGACGGTCCTCGCGTCAGTTCACCCCTCGCAACAAGGACGATCAGCGGTGCGAGGGTAGGCAGCGCGCACCTCGAAGTGCATGCCGATCGGCAGAACCGCCGCCAGATACAACGCGTTGCTCGGACACGGGAGCAGCACTGGCGTCCTGAGCTTCTCATTCGGCGCGTCCCCGCAGCCCTGCAGCCTGCAGTCTTCTTGCTTCGGTGAGGTCTCTTCGCCGAAGAACCGCAGCGCTACCTTCCCCGCCGACGGATACGCCAGCAGTGGCGCTTTGCCCGCGCCGCGGGTGACGAACGCCGGGGCCGCGTCGGGGATGCAACACGTCCGGAGGACAAGGAGGCCGAACGTCGTGAGCGCGCACAGCTCGCTGGTGTCGCGGCGGCTCGACGTCAGAGAAAGGATCTTGAGCTTCTTCGCGAGCGCGGGCGGCGTCTGCAGCTCGGCGGCCGCAGGTCAGCACCCGAGCGTGCCCACAGCCGCACAGAGGAGACGCACCTCGCCGACGAAGTGCTTGACGTCTCGTGACTCGGACGACGCACTGACTGCGAACTCGTGGAAACTCGTCGGCACGCTGTCCTTCCCAACCAAACGTCCCTTGTTCGCCAGCTCCGAGATCGTCACCTGCGGCGCGCAGCACACCAGATCAGTTGCGCTCGCTTCGAGTCCGCGAGAGACAGCAAGCAGCAGCTTGCCGCGGTGCCCGACGCCGCGATCGAGAGCACCACGAACGACGCCTTGCGCGGACCCGGCACGACCAGCGCGCCAGGGAGCTTGTTCGTCGGCAGGATCCACAGCAGAGTGGGGCTGCGAGGCAGCCGCGTGCTGGCTTCAGCCACCCGACAATCTCCCGAGCGAGCGCGCGGCGAGTGTGGCGCAGCACGCACCTCTTCGCCTGACGGAAGAGCGGCGCCAGGTCGAAGAAGAACGCCGTCCCGTCCTTCGTCGCCGCGCTCATCATCTCCTGGTGCTCGTGCAGCTTGAGCTCGCAGACGCCGCTGCCGGAGTCGAACGGCTTGTACGCCTCCTTCAGCTCCAACTCTGACACCTTCTTGCACTCGAAGCTCTCGCCGTCGACGACCGCCACACGCCACACCACCACCTTCCCGTCCAGCGTTGTCGCGACCAGGTGCTGCGCGGCGTAGTTGGCTCGGATGCTGGAGCTCGTCGCACTGGAGGAACCGCTGCCGCTGCGGCTCGCGTTGAGAGCCTGGGACGGGAGGAACAGCAGCTGCTGGACATCTGAGCAAGAGGAAGTGGCTGTGAGCCTCTACCGCCTCGCGAACTCTGAGCTCTCTCGACGACACGGCCGCTCAGCGAGGCAGCTCCCAACCTTTCGACGACCCCGTGTCGATCGTGTCCACCATGCGCCAAAGCGCCGGACTCCAGACACGGACCTTGCCGTCCTGGCACCCGATCGCCAGCAGTCCCGACGGCAGGATCTCGACGCTGCACGGCGCTTGGCGGTGCAGGTCGTCCGGCGTCACGCTGCGGATCTGGCAGTCCGCACGGAAGAGATGCGAACGCAGATCAGCCCATCAGCTGCTCAGCACCACGCAACGCACCGAGCAGCTCACGCACCGCCGAGCTCTGGTTCAGGTCGCACATGACGACATGCGAGCCTGTGAGCACGACGATCCACTCGTCGAAGCACGCGCGCTCGGCGGTGCTCTGCGTCGCGCTGGTGATCGCCTCGTGGTCGTAGAAGAGCATCTTGAGCGCGCCGGCCGCGCTCTTGCTCTTGCTCGCGCGCATGTACGCGGTCGGAGACGACGAACCCTTGGGGAGCAGGCTCGCGGACTTGGCTGCTGCAGCTGCAGCTGTTGCCGCTACTCCTGGCGCCGCCGGCGTGTCGTCGTCCTCGGCGCCGTCGCCGTCCAGCGACACCTCGAGCGAGAACTCGCGCACGATCTCCCGCGTCTCGGTGTCCCAGACGACGCCGCTCCCCTTGGGCTCGAGCCCAGCGACCCACGGACGCCGCGGGTGCGTCGCCGTCTCGACGAGCCTGCTCAGGCGCTTGTCGCTCACGCAGCCGTCGGGTGGCGCCAGGAACGCGAGCAGCTCCACGCCCTGCGCGCTCTTTTGCAGCTCGTAGATGCTCTCGCGTGGGAACAGCACCGGCCCATGCGCAGCAGCGCCGCCGCCGCCGCCGACACCACCACTCGACATGCGCGTGCTCGCCATTGCTCTACGCCTTTTCGTGCAAGATCGTTTACTCGTCGCACGTCAGCGCGACGTGCGGATAAGAAACGAGAGAATTCCAAGTGAAAAGGATCGGAAATGGTGGCGCTGAGCGACGAGCAGCGCCGCGCGGACGCCGCGAGCCTCGTGGGCCTCATGGACAGCGCGCGTGCGTCAAGCGCTTGCAGCTTGAGCGAGCGCGAACTCGCGCTTGTAGCTCACACGTTTTGATCGCGCGCATTTACGTGCAGCTCCGGCGACGCCGAGCGAGGTGGCGCGCTTTCTGCGCGAACTGCCGCACATGGACCCCAAGATGGTGCGCGCCGCTCACTAGTCCTCCTTACCTGCGCGAGCGATGGCTCTCACCGCCGCCGCCACTACCGACGACACCTCGGCGACGGCGAACGCTCGTGCGCAACGAACCAGGTCGGCCGCGTGCTGGGCGAGCCGGACGACGCGTCGCTGAGCATCCTGTGCGAGTACGCGGGCGGTGCGTGCGCTCTCGCCGCCTCTGCTCCTCGCGTCCGCCTCCGCTAAGTGCGCAATGCGCACAGGCTTCGCCTTTCGGGGCTTCTCGATCGACGTGGCGCTGCGCGCGTTCCTGGGACGCTTCGCGCTGCCGGGCGAGGCGCAGAAGATCGACCGCATCCTGCAGGCGTTCGCGCACGCGTACTTTGCGGCGAACCCCGGCTCGGACGCTGGCTGCGCGTCCGAGGACGCGGTGTACGCGCTCGCGTTCTCGCTCGTGCTGCTCAACACGGACGCGCACAACCCGCGGCTGGCGAAGCGCTTCAAGATGAGCAAGGACGACTTTCTGCGCAGCCACAGCCGGCTCGCCGTGCGCCTGCCGCGCGCGTACCTGGAGCAGTGCTACGACTCGTTCACGTCGTGGCCGATCACGCTGCTGGCGAAGAAGCCGCCGGCAGCGGGGAACAGCAGCGATGAGGTCGAGCTCGAGTTCGGGGACGGGCCGCTCGGGTTGGCCATCGAGACGTCGCTCGATGGACGCACGTGTCTCGTGAAGAAGCTCTCGCCCTCGACGACTGCCAGCAGCAGGCAGTCACTGGCAGGCTGGGTGGTGGTGGCGGTCGCGGACGACTGCACGCGCCAGATCGGCTACCCGCTCGTGCGCTACCTGCTCCGCACGGCGCCGCGGCCAGTGGCAGTGCGCTTCAGCGAGCCGAGCGTCTACTTTGCCTCAGCGCGCTGATGCTGCCGCCATCAAACAACAATTGCCATCACGTCAAGACCGAACGCCCTCGTTTTCTTCACTACCGAATAATTGATTGAACAAAAAAATGGTTGACTGAAAGATAAGAAATATTTCATGAGGGACGTGCTACAAAGGGTAATATATTGAAAATATTCCCCCGATGTGCCAAATCAGGCCTAGAAAAAACATTTTTATTAAACAAAATCAATTTCTCACGAGATAAGTAACGGTTTCGAAATGTTACCCAAAAAATTGCATTAGCATATTCCTTTTGTTAATATGTAGTTTCAGATACACACGACCCAATCGTGTAATTCAGGTCAAAATGTAACAAATGGAATTTTGTGGTAATCCCAGCGTCCCTAATGCCGCGCTTTGTGTCCCTAATGCCGCACTTTACATTCGGGACGCTGTCCATAATGCATTTGTAACTTCGGAGCTCTGTCCCGAAGTTACCTGGTCAGGAGTACCCAAAGTCTCAAAGTCTCGACGCCGTAATTTCAGTCGCATTGGACAGTCTATGTACGAATCTTCCCAAAGTGGACATTTAATTTCGGGCATTTCCTGGATTTGTGCCACGTTCGGGCATTTATCATATTTGTCACAATATGTTGAATGAAAAGTAAATCTGTTGACTGGAAAATATTATATTTCCCCGGATGTGGCACATCCGGGAAAAAACACTTTCTAGAAAGAAATTCAGTTTTGAGGATCAAAATCGCTTTTCTGGATTGATAATGGTTTTAGGGTTTTGGGTTGAACGCAGCACCGTTGTGCGCGCGTCTGCTCTCAAGCCGTCACAGTTTGTCGCCTCTGCTGCTCGCTGTAACGGGACTCAGGCCGCCCGACTATCGCACAAGCGAACTGTCAGTTGGCACAGATCCCTGGGTGAGAAAGCGTCAGGCAAAGGGTCACACAAGGTGTGAGCCGAATGACAACCTGGGTCCTTAGCCCTGGCCGGAGAAAGAGGAGAGGAGGCGATTTGAGTGGTAGAAGGTAAATTCGCAACTGAGTTAAAATGCATGAGTTCCTGTGCAGCTCGCGGGGCTACCCACCGCAGCTGTGCTAAAACACCCGAAGGGGTCCTAGAGGTTTTACTCTTAGAACCTCGACGGCTTGAACGTAAAACCTTGAGCAGCATGAGGTTCAACCCATAGGATTGACCTTGGAGATCTTGCACTTGAACTTGAATCTCCCAGGGAAAGTTCCCAGTGATGTGATTGGCTCGCGTCTCTCACTTGAACCTTGGTGTCGCGTCGACCGCGTCACCGACCCGGTTCCCGAACCTCAGTGCCGCGTCGACCCGCGTCACTGATCTGGTTCCCGATG
>JAASFS010000199.1:0-27775 GCA_023333865.1 Globisporangium perplexum | reverse complement strand
GCGCGTATGCCCCCCTCTGCGTGCGCGCGCGACTCGCTGTTCTCCTCAACGCTCCGCCGTCTGTAGTTTAGAACCGGACAACAGCCCCACCCACCCAATGCACGCAGCCAACCCAACTCGTGCTCTCTGTTGCTCAGATCTGGTCGAGCGCGTCGGCGCTCAGCCCCTCGTAGCACGTGAGCCCGGACGCGTTCTGGATCGTGTCACTGGCACCCTTGCTTTTGAGGTACTCGGCCAGCTCGGTGTGCTTGTACTCGACGAGGTAGTGGAGTCCCGTGTTCCCGTTCATGTTCTGTGTCGGAAGGGCGATTTCCAACACTGTCAGGCGGCCGTAGGACGATTCCCGATACTGTCGATGACGATTTCCGACACTGTCGAGCGGGCGAGCGGGACGCACCTGGAGGTTCATGTCCGCGCGCCGGCGCAGGAGAAACTTGGCGAGCCGCTTGTTGCCCTGCTGGCACACGAGGATGAAGAGCGTGTTGCCGTAGTTGTCGCGCGCGTTCACGTCCGCGCCGCCGTCGAGCGCGTTCTCCAGCTGCCATGCAGCACGAGATCGTGAGTGCGGGACGGCAGCTCGCGGACGAGCGCCGCGGACGAGCGCCGCGGACGGACGTACCCCTTCGAGGTTGTTGTTGCGCGCGCACAGGACGGCTCTGCTCACGCGCTCCTCCATGGATATCTGTGCGTCCGCCGGGTCGCCTTCTAGCAGTTCATCGAGCGGCGTCGGACGACTGCCTGCTCCTGCTGAGCCTCCTCCACCCGCTCCTCCGACTGGAGCTGCTCGCGGTCGCTGCCGCTCGTACTCGGCCCAGATCGCCTTCTTCTCCTGCAAGTCGGCGTTCGCCTTGGGCACGAAGTGTGCGCGCAGCTCTGGGATGAACTCGGGCACCTCGTACGCGCTCGCGTCGGCGGGGTCGAGCATCCCCACGGGCGTCGCATTGTTCGGCTGGTTGATGAACGCCGAGCGAGGGCCCTCGGTGTGCGCCGCGTACACGCTGCGCGCAAAGTTGCGCGGCAGCTTGGATACCTTGAGGCGCTTCCAGCCCTCGCCAGGGTTCATCGGCCGCGTCTGCGCCTTGTGCGGCGGCAGCAGCTGGAGTTTCGCCATCTTCGTCGCCATGAGCGATGCCTTCGCGCGGTCGCTCTCCTCTGTCAGCGCGAGCATCTGGTCGTCCCAGTCGAGCTGGAGCGCGTCGTCACCGTCGTCATCGAGGCCGTCGTCGAAGGCGCCGCCGCTGCCTCTCCGGTGGCTCTCCTTGTGCAGTTTGTTGGCGAGCGCTCGGTCGTTGACCGCGGACTCGAGCGCCGTGAGCCCTAGCTTGTCCTTGAGGATCTGGAGAAACTGCTCGTCTTCGAGCAGCACACGCGTGATCTGCGCCATGGCTTCGTCGTTCTCCTTCTTCTTGGCGTCGAGGGCGTCGCCGCCCTCATTTGACGATGACGACGACGACGACGATGCGTCGCTGCGGCTCGTGAGGCTGTCGAGTCGGTCGTCAGGCTCCTCCGGACTGTCGTCCGCGCTCGAGCGCTCCTGCCAGCCGCTAGGACGCTCCCACGAGTACCGGTGCAGCAGCGGGAGGTGCTGGTTGAGTGAGTGGTAAAACACCACGAGCGCGTCGTCCGCCGTGACCTCGCGGAGCTGCCAGTCGCCCTGTTCGTCTCGCACGACCGACTGCAGCATGCGCGCCTCCCACTCGCGCAAGACGGCGTCGCCGCCGCTAGGCGCCGCGCTCCGACTGTCGAGCTTGCGCACGGCGGCAGCCGCGAGCTCCTGCTCGATGCGCTTCTGCTCCTGCCGCTTGGCGTCGAGCATGAGGCGGCCGACCTCGAGCTTCTGCTCGATCTCCACGAGCTTCGCCTCGTAGTCCTTCTTGCGCCGCCGCTCGTCCAGCAGCGCCAGGTACGCCGCCAGCTTCGCCGCGTGCACGCCCGCCATCGCCTCGTGCGCCATGGAGACCGCGAAGTACATGGCGGTGTTCGAACCGCACGGTCGCTCGTTGCGAATGATGCTCAGGTAGTCCCGCTCGACGCGCCTCCGGCACAGCAAGCCGTCCACCGGGTCCGTCGAGTGCCAGCAGAAGCGACCGCACACACCGGTCGCGTTCGGCTGCGCCGCCAGCACGCTGCACTCCTGCGGCTCGACGTCGAAGTTCGGCGTGAGCGTGTCGGTCGCGAACCACCACTGGCGGAATGCATCGCGGTTCGTCTCCGGCCAGAACCGGCGGTGGCCGAACGGCTCGTCGAGCAGCAGCACATGGTCCGGAGGCTGCGCCGCGGTGTTGAGCACCACGATGGTGCACGGCAGCAGCGAGTCGAGCCGCGACTGCAGCGGCGTGCTCACCAGGCTCCAGATGCCCGGCGAGACACGGCACGGGGTATGCGAGAGTCCCGAGTCCATCAGCGGTAGCGGCGCCGGCGGAGTCATGGACCCCATGTGCCACGCGAACCAAAGCGGCGAGAGCAGCGGCGAGTCGAGCGCCAGCACCACGGACACGAGGATCGCGTTCGACGACGACAGCTGCGCGTCCCGCGCGTACATCGCGACAACCTTGGTACGTTCGATCGCGTCGCCGTCCTCGTCGTGCGGGTACTTCCACCAGAGCACGCGGTTCGTACTCGCGAGCGTCACGCCGGGCACCAGGTCGAGCGAGCTCGGGGTCGAGTCGGGCTGCCAGCGGCCGCAGACGAGCAGGCTGAGCGGGAGGACGCTCGGCCGTTGCCTCCTCTCCCTGGACTCGGGTCTTCGCGTCTGCGTCGGGACTTGCGTGTAGCTCGATGGAGTTGCTGCTTCTGCTACCGACGGAGCTGTCAAGCGGCTGCTGCTGCCTGTGAAGCTACTCAGGCCAGACGCCGGGATGATCGCGTGCTGCAGCGCGCGGGCTGTCGAGATGGACTGGATCTGCGAGTAGCCCTGGTAGATCGCGGTGTCGTCGCGCCGGTCGCTGAGCGCGTTCGCCTCCGTCTCGCCGTCGGACTCGAGGTCGTCACTGCCGCTACCACTGCCGCCGGTGTCTCCGTCTCCACGATCGTGCGCTTCCGCGCGCTCTCCGCTCCGCTTGAGCTGCCGCCGCTGCTGCCTGCGCGCCTTGGCGAGCTGGTGCGCGTTGAAGTGGTCGAGGTTCGTGAGCCAGAGGTGGTTCACGTCGAAGACGAACGTCTTGCTCTGGTTGCGCTTGCGTGTCTCGGCGAGCGCGCGCAGGTTCTCGAGCTCGATCTGCTCGAAGAACTTGGCGAGCACCGGGTGGCGCGTCACAACCGGGATCACCCTGAGCTGCTGCTGCTGCGGCGGTGGCGATCCGACACTGGAGGGGGACGCAGAGGAGTGACCGTGCACCAGCGCCTCCTGCTCCTCCTCCTGCGCGCGCTTCTCGTCCTCTTTGAGCTGCAGGAACGCGGCCCACAGCGCCTCGCGGTCGGCTTCCGACCGGTACTTGACGAAGAGGTCGTCCGTGAGCCAGCTCTTGGGTCCTTGGAGCTCCAGACTCCGGATGACGGACGCCGGATCCTGTCCCGCGGCTCCGCCGGTCGGCGGCAGCACGCGGTTGTGGTGCTCGCACCCCGTGAGCTTGTCCGGCGTCGCCCAGCACGCGTTGCACATGCGGCGCTCGACCGCGTGGTCCGGGCGCTGCGACGGAGACCCGGCGGCGCCGCGCAGCCCCATCTTCCGCAGCAGGATGTTCACATTGTCGACGTCACGGAGCGCCTTCTTGACAGCCTGCGTGGGGGACCCGAAGCCCGGCTCGGGCTTGGACTTCGCCAGCGACCGGTAGAGCGGCGACGCGAGCAGCTTGGCGCCTGCCGCGCGCCGGTCGCGGTTCGCCTGCTTCGCAGCGGCGAGTGCCTCGCGGCGCTGCGGCTGCGGATTGCGGTCGATCGACGGGAGCGCCGGGCTCGCGGCTCCCGGGAGCGCTGCCGACGCGCTGCTCGCCGGCGACTGCGGCGCGTGGAGTCGAGGCAGAGCTCGGACGTCGTCCTGCGACTCGCTGCGCGCTGGCGAGCGCGGCGGAGGCGCCTGCACCACCAGCGCGGCGCCGTAGGACGCGCGCAGTTCGTCGCGCGAGACGCGGCCATCGCCTGCGGGTTCGCTCGGCTTGTCGCTGGCGCACTTGGCGCGCGCGAGGGCCACGCGGTCGCGCGCCGCGAGCTCCTGCTGCTTCCGGTTCTGCTGCTTGAGGATGCGGCGCGCGCTCGCCTCGACGCTCGAGAGGAACTGCGAGAGCTGCTCGTCCATGCGCGCGTCGGTCGATTGCTATCGATGCCATTTAAATCCGAACCCGAAGCGTCGCTTGGATGCAAACTAATCATGAGGAAAATCACGTGATTCGAACGAGCAGCTGCTGTTAGGCACCGACAGACATCTACATGTAGTTCTTGTACGTCACGCGCGAGAGGAACGCGTCGTAGCGGCACTTGCCGTACGCGAGGAAGTCGAAGTCGATCTCGGACTGCGCCGCCTGGATGAAGCCCCAGAGGCCCCAGAAGAGGTGCGCCGCCAGGCTGTACGTGTTCGCCTCGCGGCGCAGCGCCTCGACCGCCTCGTCGCTCACGAGCGTGTCGTCGCCGAGCTCCGCCGAGAGGTACACGCGGCAGAAGTGGCGCTGCTGCTCCATCGTCGGGTACTTGGTGAAGTCGCCCAGGTGCGGGTTGACAGTCTTGTGGTAGTCGTACCCCCACTCGCAGAAGTGGTTCCCGAGGTCGTAGCCGCGCGGGTTGTACGACGTATACTCAAAGTCGATGAGCACGACACCGGCCTCCGTGTTCATGATGTTGCCGTACTGTAGGTCGTTGTGGCTCAGCACGAGCGGCGACGGCACCTGCGCGAGGATCTCCTCGAGCTCCTGGATGCTTTGCGCGACCTCGTCGAAGTCCACGACGCCCTGAAACTTGTCGCCCGTGCACTTCTTGCGCGCGACGTCGAGCAGGCGGTGGATCTCGCTCAGGTGGCGCGGCGCGTGGTCGATGTCGACGTCGATGTGGTGGAACTCGTGCATCTTGCGCGCGATCTTCGCCGAGAGCTCCGGCTGGCGCATCGCCTTGCTCGTGAGCGTGACGCCGTTCAGGAGCTTCTCGACACGGCCGTTGCCGAACTCGCCGAGCAGCTTCACACCGATGTTCTTGGCCGAGAGCAGCTCGAAGAGCCGGGTCTCCTCGTGCCGCACGAAGAACGAGTCCGTGCCCTCGCCGTAGATGCGGATGAGCACGCCCGAGTTCTCGCCCTCGGGTTTCGTCACGGCGAAGATGAGGTTCGTCATGGCGCCGCCCACGTGCGTCACGTCCACGTCCGCGGCGCGCGCGCCGGCCCAGCCGGGCGTGCACTCGGCGAGTGTGCGCACGATGGACGCCTGCAGCTTGAGCTTCTCCTTCTCGAGCGCGCCGGCCGCCGCGAGGAACGGGCCGGCAACGACGGTGGCGGCGGTTGGGGGTGCCATAAGTGGAGGTGGAGATGCGGGGCGAGTGAGCGGAGGGAGAAGCGGGGCGGGTGAGCGGGCGGCTTGGCTGCTTGCGCTGGAGGTGGCCGGTTGGCGAGTGAGGTGCACCGCATCAGCTTGCAAAAGAACCGCCGAGTGGCGATCCGATTAAGTGCGAAGAGAGAAAATCGTGTTCAGGGATGCGACATGTTTCGATTTTACATCTAAAATTCGTATACCGCGTGTCGAACACGTGGTCCTCAGTGGAAGCCATCTCGACCGCCAACCAATCTGCGGTCCAACTGTGCTGAGACCTCTTCATCGCGCGCAAAAGCGCACACCTCCGCATGGAACTGACGCAGTGCGGATCAGTGTTCGCCTTCGCACACATGAAGCCACCTCAGCTGCGTGAGAAGGGCGGCGCGCGATTGACCAGCTGGATGATCAAGTACACCTGGATCGGCCAAGAAAGCAACACTGTTGTGCAACGAATGTCTGCGCTGGAATGACCGACGGCAGCTAGGTTAGCTGCTGCCTTTCCTGACTCGAGTGCCTTGCGCGCGTGTGGGGCTGGCGAGCTTCGCGTGCTCGGGGGAATCGCCGAGGAGGGAGCGCAGCGGCTCTCCGAGTTCAGCTGCGCCTCCTCCCTCCTCACATTGGACATGGACCGGTTTGCTGCAGGGGTTGATCCTCTCGCACTACGAGGCACTGGCGATGCCGCGGCTCAAGACGTTCCCGAACCTCGTCGAGATCAAGATCCACGAACAGTTCGATCGCGGAGTGAGGCGACGACGCCGCGCTGACAGCACACGACCACCCGAGCTTCACGGCGCTGTACGTCACGCTGACGAACATAAGTCGGATCCCGGACGGACTCCTCTCACCCACGCCGCCTCCGCTGCTTAGCAGCGTCGAGTTCTGCGGGACGAACCTGACTGGCGTCCCGGACGACCTCTTCGACAAGTGGCCACGGTTGTCGCTCTTCTTCCTGGAGCTCAGTCCAGGGATCGTCGAAGTGCCGCAAGCCTTCGATCGCACCGTCGTCCCGCTAGCCACCTCTCTGGCGTCGAATGGCATCCACGTGCTCCCGGACGACTTCTTCGCCGCTGGACATGCGTACTACACCTTCTCGTCCGCGGGCAACCCGATCGCGAGTCTCCCGGACGATGTCGGCGTGGCGCCATCCGACGGCGCGCTGTCGTTCGCCTTCACGAACCTCGCCACTGTATCAGCTTCGTAGCGACGGAAGACATTCCTACGTGTACACTGTTCGCTTGTGGATCCACTGCAAAGGGTTTGCTCTCGCCATGCTCGGGAGATCACGGCTCCGAACACCGTTTCGGTCACATCCGCCTCACGACGCTTCATCTCGGTCGCTCTCGTGCTGCTCTGTCCCCTCCAGCGTGTTGTGTACATGATGCGCTTGGCCGTGCCTCGCTTGCGCGTCGGGTGTTGCCTCGTACTGTTCTACCTTGTCGCTCCCGTAGTTAACCTGCGTGCAGTCGCAGTCGACGGAGCACCGCACAGCAGATCGCGAAGATGCACCGTCGAAGGCTTCTACGACGCCGGCGCTGCGACGACCGCGCCATGTCCTGGAGTGCTGCCGTGCGAGCCAGGCTTCTTCTGCACGTGCGTGACTCCTTCCTCTCCTCTGACGCGAGCTTACGGGTTTGCATCGACGCGCGCACTCTACCTCATCGTCACTGATCTTGCGTGGCTGCACCTGCAGCGACGGCGTTCGGTTCCCGTGTCCTGCTGGAACCTACGGGTCCGACTTCGAGCTGCGCACGCGCTCGTGCTCCGCTTGCTGTCCGTCGGGCTTCTTCTGCCCCGAAGGCACAGCCACGCCGCTCGAGTGCGGAGGGACGGATCGCTTCTGTCCGCTCGGATCCGCGGTGCCGCGAGTCGTGTCAGAGGGCTTCTACTCCTCCGGGGTCTCCGCTCTGCGGCGCGACCGAGCGATCCCGTGTCCTGTCGGCATGTTCTGCTCCCGGGGAACCAGGCGACCGTGTCCAGCGGGAACGTATGGCGCCACGACAAAGCTGGCGACGCCGCAGTGCTCCGCGCAGTGCCCTGCTGGCTCCTACTGTCCGCTGCAGACGACGACTCCGATCCCGTGTCCCGGCGGCACCTTCGGCGACCGCATCGGACTGAGCGACGCGAGCTGCTCGGGACGATGCCGAGAGGGCTTCTTCTGCCCACCCGGCAGTATCTCGGCGACGCAGAAGCCGTGCGGACTCGGCGTGTTCTGTCCGGCGGGAAGCGAGAGCCCGACGAGGTCCAGCAGCGGCGCGTACGTGATCAACGGCAACTCGGCGCATGCGAAGACGCAGCTCGCGTGTCCAGTCGGGTCGTTCTGCAGGGGCGACGGCGCCGCCGAGCTCTGTCCCGGAGGCACGTTCGGCAACGCGTCCGGACTCACGACAAGCAGGTGCGCTGGTCCGTGCGCTGGCGGCTACTACTGTCCTCTCGGCAGCGCCAGCGCCACGCAGAACCCGTGTGGCGGCGCGCACATGTTCTGCCCCGAGGGCTCAGCGACTCCAACGCCGGCAGAGAGAGGCTTCTACACCGTCGGCGAGCTCTCGCTGGCGACTCGCGACCAGAACGCTGGCGACGCGAGCACGCGAGTCAGCCAGCGGCGCTGCGAGCCTGGACACTACTGCGTCCTCGGCGAGCGCAAGCCGTGTCCTCCCGGGACCTTCGGGGGCGTCTTCGGGCTGGCGTCGCAGGGCTGCAGCGGACTGTGTCGCGAGGGCTTCTACTGTCCCGAAGGCAGCACGACGGACTCGGCGCTCCAGTGCGGCTCGAGCGATCGGTTCTGTCCCGAGGGGTCTCCAGCGCCGACGAAGGCATCCTCGGGCTTCTGCACCGTGAACAGCGGCGGCGTCGCTCGCGAGTCGGACGGAGCTGCGTTGACGCGGAGTGCGCAGCGCATCGCCACCCCAGGCGAGTTCGCGTGGCGCGGCGTGTGCTTCAAGTGTCCCGCGGGCTCGTTCGGCACCGCGGCGGGCGAGGTGGACCCGCGGTGCTCGGGCAGGTGCTCGCGTGGGTTCTTCTGTCCGCCCGGGAGCACGAGTCCAGTCGAGAAGGAGTGCGGTGACGCGAACGCGTACTGTCCCGAAGCGATGGCCGCGCCGCTGGGCGTGCAGCTCGGGTACTACTCGACCACGCAGGATGAGGACATGTGTCCACCCGGCTGGTTCCGCGACGTATCCACGACGACGCTCAGCAGCTTCATGGACGCGGTCACCGGCAACAGCCCCATCAGCGTCAGCTACGGAGACTTCAGCTTCCCGCTCGGCAGGTGCGTCCGGTGCCCTCTCGGGACCTTCAAGCCCGGCTCGGGCGACGACGCCGTGCTCTGTGTACTCTGCCCCGAGTTCACGACCCGGAGCTCAGCCGACGGACGCTCGTGCGAGTGCTTCCGGCGCGCGGGAGGTCCCCCGATCGACGACCCAGCGGCGCTCGGGCTCCGGTTCAACACCGCGACGCTCGCGTGCGAGCAGATCCCGCTCGCCAGCGCGCGCCACGCGGCCGTCGAGGCGAACGCGTCGGTCTTCGCCGAGGCGCGGCAGCTCCCGTGCGAGCGCGGCTACTACTGCCAAGCAGGGGTGCGGGCTCCGTGTCCGGGCGGCCGCTACGGCAGCAGCGCCTTGGAGACGCGTGCCGAGTGCTCGGGGGCGTGCGCCGCCGGCTACTACTGTCCACTGGCGAGCACGAACAGCACCGCGAGAGCGTGTGGCAACGCGAACGTCTTCTGTCCAGCGGGCAGCGCGGTGCCGACGCCGGTGCTACCAGGTTTCTACTCGGTCCGCTCGAGCCTCGCAGCGCTGCACGGGGCGGTCAGCGCCAGACAGCGCTACGTCGCGCTGCACGCGAGCGTGAACGAGGCGGTGCGAGACGCGCAGGTGCAGTGCGAGGCGGGCTTCTTCTGCGTCGGCGGCCGCAAGTTCGTCTGCCCGAGCGGACGGTACGGAGACCGCGTCGGCGAGTCCTCGCCCTACGTACGTGCCTGAGCGCTGGAGGACGCTTGCTGCCCAACATCGTCCTCACTCGCCTCGTCCCGTGTCAGTGCGCCGGCCAGTGTCTCCGCGGATACTATTGCCCTCCCGGCAGCACGTCGCCCACGCAGCGCGAGTGCGGCGGCAGCGGCGTCGTGTGCTACTCCGGGTCGGCGCTCCCAGTCGCGACGCAGCCGGGCTTCTACTCGGTCGGGGGCACCAACGCCACGCGCGTGCACCAGCTCGCGTGTGAGCCGGGCTACTTCTGCGTCGACGGCGTCAAGCACCAGTGTCCCGAAGGCACGTTCGGCGCCACGAGCGGACTCCGAGACGCCGGGTGCTCGGGGCTCTGCGCCGCCGGCTACTCCTGCCCGTCGCACCCGAACCTGCCGAGCGTGCGCGCGACGCAGCGCGAGTGCGGCAGCGCGACGGCGTTCTGCCCAGTCGGCACAGGGAACGCGCCGCGGATGGTGCAGAGCGGCTACTACACTGTCGGAGCCGGAGACGGGAGCGGCGACGCCAGGAACACGACGCGCACCGCGCAGCAGATCTGCCCCAAGGGCTTCTACTGCCGCCGCGGGATCGCGATCCGGTGCCCCGAAGGCACTTACGGCGACGAGGAAGGCTTGAGCGACGCGTACTGCAAGGGCTGGTGTCCGCCCGGGTTCGCGTGTCCGTGGGGCACGGCTGACTACCGCGTGAACGCGTGTGCGTCCGGCACGTACGCCACGAAAGGCTCGGCGGCGTGCATCGCGTGTCCGTCGAGGGACGACGGCGGCGTCTACATGGCCGCGGTGTTCGCCACCTTCCACGTCCTCTCGGAGGCGCAGGAGCAGCGGCCGTGCACAGACAAGCGTGAGTGCTGCTTCTTCGGGTGAGCGGCTCGGAAGGCGGATGGACACCACGTCCGCGTCAACGCGGCCACTCGTGCACCAGCGCCACCGTGTCGCCCTCACGAGCCAGCGTGCCGCCGTTCGCAGCGAACGCCACGCGCACTTTGCCCGCTTTGCCGAACGGCTTCTCGATCGCTCCTGGCTCCTTCTCGTCCCCCGTCGACAGGCTCACGACCACGCGCCACCCGGTCGCTCGGCTCGCTTCCTCGTCCGAAGCGAAGAGCCCCGAGACGATCGCGAACGGGTTGCGACCGTCGGCTGTCGTCTCGCCCTTCAGGCGCTCGATCCTGCCGCGCGCCGCAGACACCGAAGGCGAGTGAACTGCTGCCGAAGTCGCTTGTTGAGAGATGACGGCTGCACCACGATCGGGGGACAGAGGCGCTGGTGGTGGAGCATCGGAGGTCGCGAGCGGAGTCAGCGCCTCCGGATACAGCAGGCGATCGTCCTGCAGGAGGTTCCCGGAGGCCTTTGCTCGCCCTCCGCCCGACTGGTGCTGCGCTCCGCCAGCACCAGCTCGAGCGCCTGACGCTCCCCCTCCCTTGCCCTTGAGCACCGGAGGCTTCAGTGTCACGAGCTTCACGAAGCGCAAGACGATCCGCTCTCCTGTCGCTGGCACGCGACGCCGAGCACCGCTGCTGCTGCTGCTCTCGGACGGCGGGTCGAGGAGCTCGACGCGGAACTTGCCAGCTTTCCCGAACGGCCCCAGGATCCGCCCGAGCACGCGCGAGGGCTCGAAGAGCACCGTCGCGTTCGCGTACACCTGCCAGTCTACGTCCTTCGAGAACATCTCGCGGCAGATCACCTCGTGCGGCGCGACGTCAGCTCCTGTAGCAGCAGCGCCACCTCCGCCACTCTTGTTTACGACCTTGTCGACGACGCCGTCGCGAGACTTGACCTTGCCGATCCGCAGGTCCGCGAGTCGGAGCGCCACTTGCTCCGTGCTGCTGGTCGAGAGCGCCGCGCCAACGCCGTCCGCAGACGCTGCTGCAGTCACGATCGCTTGGACACGGCCGTGGAACGCGAGGCGGCACGCGAACTTCTTCGGGTCCAAGTCGAGGCGCGAGCACACCACGAGCGCGCCAGGCTGACACAGGATCGGCTGGTCGAACTGCAGCAGCGCGAAGAAGTGCGCGGTCTGCGGGGTCGGCTCCGGCGATGCGTCGCCAGCGCTGCCAGCCTCGTCGACCACACCCTTCGCCGACAATGGTGCGATCAGCTCGACGTGCTCGTACAAACTCGCGGGGTCGAAGACTGACGCTGAAGCCCCCGACTCGCTCTTTCCTGCGTCGCCGCTCGCAGTACCAGGGAACTTGGCGGCTCCGACCCGCACGAAGAACGTCGCGACGGCCACGATTGTCGTGTGGCCGACGGTCGCGTGGAACCTGCCGCCGGTCTTGCAGCTCCCGCCCTGGAAGAACGGGATCTGGTGCACCGGCACCACCACCTGCGACACGAACGCCATGCTGCGCGGCGCGATGGCCATGCCGCGCTCCACGAGCGACGCGTCGAGGCCGTTCACGCGGATGCCCACGCGGTCGCCTTGCCCCGCGAACGGCACGGACTGGCGGAACATCTGCATCGACTTGACCTTCTTCACGACCTGGAGACTCGGAATCTCGATCTCGTCGCCCACGCGCACCGCGCCGGAGAGCACCGTCCCCGTGATGATCGTGCCGTTGCCCTGGATTGCGAAGCAGTGGTCGATCGCGAGGCTGAACGCGCCGCGGAGGTCGCGCTCGGGGACGTGGAGGTGGCGGCGCAGCGCCTCCACGAGCTCTACGACGCCCAGCGGCGGCGGCACCTCGCCCTCGTCGCCTCGAGCGCTCTCGTCCCCCGCAGCAGCTTGAGGCGCTGCCGAGACGGGGATGATGGGCACCTCGCGTCCGCGGAAGCTCGCGAAGTGCGTGCTCAGGAACGCGCGGATCTCGCGCTGCGCTCGGCGAACGCGCTGCTCGCGAGTGCTCACGGGGAACAAGTCGGTCTTGTTGAGCGCGACGACCACGTGGTGGTGTACCGCGAGCTCGGCCACGAGTAGACTCTCGACGGTCTGCGGCTGCAGCCCCTTGGTGGCGTCCACGACGAGCAGCACCATGTCGATGATGCGCGCGCCGCCGAGGATCGTCTTGAAGAGCGACGCGTGGCCGGGGCAGTCGACGAGCGTGAGCTGCAGCGCGCGCTCGCCGTCGGCGGCGGGAAGCGTGAGCGCCGAAAAGCCCAAGTCCAGCGTGATGCCGCGCTGCTGGCTCTGCGGGTGCTTGTCGAGCGCGGCCGTGGACAGCTGCGTGCTCAGCACGCGCGCGAGGCTCGTCTTGCCGCTGTCTACGTGGCCCATGACGCCGACGTTCACGTTCGCGAGGCGCGTCGGTGCAGGTGGTGCAGGTGGCGCAGGTGGTGTCATCGATCGTTGGATGGGTGTCAAAAATCAAATGGGAACGCAGCTAGTGATATAATCAAGATTAACAGACCCTGGATTATGTCACTATTGATATCTAGATGGCTACATTCTGGGTTTTTGAACCGACAAGAAGAGCGAGATGGCGCTTGCAGCCCGCGTCGGCGCGCGTGTGCGCGTGTTCTGGGAGGGCGAAGGCGAGTGGTTCGAGGGCGTCGTGGCCGCATTCTCGGACGCCGAGCACCGCCTGCTCATCCAGTACGACGACGGCGAGGAGCAGTGGGAGGTGCGCTGGCGGTGGCCTCGAGGACTCTCACGGCGAGCCTCTGAGCTCCTGAGCTCCTGAGCTTCTGGTCTCTTACGAGCCCTCTCGCTGCTGCCAGGACGCGGACGGCGACACGCCGATCGAGTTCCTCTCGACCGCCGGCCAGCAGCAGCAACAGGAGGAGGAGCACGATTGCGACGACGACGCGTCACCCCCGCCGTCGCCCAACTACGCGGACGACGACTACGACGCCGACGAGGCCGATGACGACGGCGCGGAGTCGCCGAAGAAGCGTCCGACGCCTGAAGAGGAGGAGAGCGACGATGCTGCGCCATTCGACGAGACTCCTGCTAAGCGAGCAGCAGCAGTCTCCGAGCCGCCACGTCTCAGGCAGCAACAGCAGCAGCCGGCGCGCAAGCCCACGCTGCACGCGAACAGCGCCGTCTTCTTCCGCGACGAGGACACGCTGCGCGAGACGTGCGAGGCGCTGCGGCGCGAGAAGCAGGCGCTCACGCTCGAGCAGCAGGCGCTCGCGGCTCGCGCCGCCGCCAACGCGCAGCGCGCCGCGACGCTCAAGCGCGAGCTGCGGGAGCTCAAGAACTGCGTGACGCTCGCAAGCGTCTTGAGTCGCGCGCCGCCGCCCGCCGTCCGCCGCAGCGCCGCCCCCGCGACCGCGGCCGACTGGCGCGAGCGCGTGCTCGACCGCAAGCTGCAGAACCAGCAACGCCGCCAGCAGCTCGCCGAGGTGCGTGACTGCGTGGGGCCGGCGCGCCAGCGCGCCTCTTGACGACTCGCGTGTATCGCGCGAGCAGCTCGGCGTCTGCGTCCAGCAGCAGCAGCAAGCGCTCCAGCAGCGCCAGCGCCAGTGCGAGCAGCTCCGGAGCCGCCTCGCGCAGGTGCCAAGACGCGATCTCTGCACGCTCGCCGACCTGCAGGTCGAGATCGCCGCGCTGCTGGAGGAGAAGCGCGCGCTGCTCGCCGCCGCCCCGAAGCCCATGCAGCAGCCGCCGCCGCTGTCGGCTCAAGCAGCGTCGGCACGCGACGGCACGTTCGGCTGGACGCACGGCTCGGACGACGCCAAGGTCGCGCTCGAGAAGGAGCTCGGCAGGCTCGAGCTCGCGTGCGCGCGCGCCAAGGACGAGATCCACCGCTGGAAGCTCAGCTTCGAGCGCGAGAACGCGCGCATCCTGCCGCTCCAGGCACGGCGCATCGCGCTGCGGCAGGAGCTCGCGAGGTTCGAGGCATCCGACGTGCTGCTGCGCACCGTCTTCCTGCGCCTCGAGCCGGACGCGAACGGCACGATCGCCGCGCAGCTCGCGGCCGAGGCGCTCTTGACGCTCGCGCCGCCGGATCACCCGTCGTCGTCGTTCGCGAGCGCCGACGCTGTGCTCGCGGCGCTCCAGTCGCAGAACGCGCTGCCCGCCGAGTCCGAGTCTGAGGCCGAGGCGCGGCTGGCGTTCGCGGACTTCGTCGCGTGCTTCCGCTGCCTGTTCACGCAAGTGCCATCACGCACGCACACGGCGGTCTCCTAGCATCAAAACACGAACTTGTTTGCCTCGCGACGCCGCCGACACGCCCGCGTCCTGACGGCTGCTGCTGCTGCTGGTTGGCCATCGTGGCGGGTGCCGCTCCTACTCCTTACTTGGTTTGCAGCACGCCCGCGGCGATGAGCTTCTCGATCTTGGCCATGATCCCCGGGTTCTGCAGGTGGCGCTGCGCCGACACCGGGTCCGTCTGGAAGTCGTTCAGCACGTTCTGCATCACCGGGTCGCGCAGAATGTTCTGGATCTCCGGGTCCGCGAGCCCGTGCGCCGCGCGCTCCTCGTCCGTCTCGCCGCTCTGGATCTTGTACACGACGTTGCGGAGCCCGTCCTTGCACTCCTGGTTGTTCGGGTCGATCGCCAGCCCCTTCTCGTAGCTCTCGCGCGCCTTGTGCAGCTCCTTCATGAAGAACTGGATCGCTCCCAGACGGCTGTACGCCTTCACGTACTTGGGGTCGAGCTCCAGCGCCTTCTCGCAGTCACGCTTCGCCTCCACGAACGACGTCAGCTTGGTGTACGCCGCCGCGCGGTTCGCGTAGTACACGGCGTTCTTCGGGTCGCGCTTGATCGCCTCCGTGTAGCGCTCCACCGCCTTGGGGAAGTCGGACGCCTTGAAGAAGTCGTTGCCCTCGTTCTTGGCCGCGAGCGCGAGCTCCGGGTCGATGTACGCCAGGTCCTTGGCCTTCTTCAGGTCCAGCTGCAGGTTCTTGATCTTGCGCTCCACCTCCTTCGTGCGGTTCTCCATCTGCGCGCCTTCGTACGCGTCGATGGCCGCCGCCAGGTTCACCACGTCCTTGCCCTTCTTCAGGTACGCGTTGCCGATGCGCACGTACACCTTGGCGATGAGCGCGTAGTCGGCGCGGTTCGCGCGGCCGACCTCGATCGCCTTCCTGTAGCACGAGTGCAGCACCAGCAACAGCGCGTGAGCTCTCGCACCCCCATCCAACTCCTCCCAGCTGCAGCACACACGCAGTGATGACGACGGCGAGTACGTACTTGCAGTCCTCGATGCACGCGTCGTACAGGCCCATCTCGAGCTTCACGGCCGCGAGGTTGCTCACGTACGCGAGGTTCTTCGGGTCCTTCTCGATCGCCTCCGTGTAGCACTCAATGGCCTCCGCGAACTTCTTCTGCTTGTACAGTTCATTGCCGCGCTGCTTGGCCGCCTCCGCCGCCTGCCTGAGCTCGCGCTCGGCGAGCTCCTCCTCCGTCAGGTCCTCGTCCATGGGCTCCGGCTCCTTCGGCGCGCTGCTGCTGCTGCTGCTGCTCGCGGGCGGCACCGGGAACGACTGGTTCGCGTCGCGCTCGTCCGCGTCCTCCGGCATGTTGATGTTGAGCCCCATGAGCTCGCCGAGCACCGTCATGACGCGCGGGTCCGCGAGGTGCGCGTTGAGCTTGGACGGGTCGCGCTGGATCTCCTGCAGCTTGCCGAGCAACTCGGCGTCGCCGAGCAGCGGCGCGAGGCGCGGGTTCGTCGCCATCTTCTGGAGCATGTCCGGGCCGAAGGCGGTCGCGAACGGGTTGAAGGGTGGCGTCGCGGAGGCCGCCTGCTTGGCCTTCGTGACCTCCTCGAGCCCGTTGAGGCACGCGGCGTTGCCGGCCTCCACCGCGAGCCCGCGCTCGTAGGCGGCGACGGCGTCGTCGTAGCGGCGCAGCGCGTGCAGCGCCGCCCCCTTGCGCGCGTGGCCCTTGGCCCAGTCGCCCTTGAGCGCGATGCAGGCGTCGGCGTCCGCGAGCGCGAGCGCCGCGTCGTCCATCGATAGGTGCGCGGCCGAGCGGTTGGAGAAGAACACGTGATCGTTCGGGTTCAGCTCGATGGCCTTCGTGTAGCACGCGACCGCCTCCTGCGCGTCGCCGGCGCTCAGCGCCGCGTTGCCCTTGGCCTTCCACGCGTCGGCCTGCAGCACGAGCGGGTTGTTAGACGCGCGTCACGCGTCGCGCGGGCTGGCGCTTGCTGCTGGCCGCGCAGCACACACTCACGCACGCACCATGATGTCTACGAGTCGAGTCGACGCGGAGCTGTTGCTGCTTGCTGGTTGGCGAGTTGGATTGTGGAGCTCCAGCCAAACACTCAAAAGATACGAGGGAAGCTCATAGTGAAAGCGAGTGAAAAATAGTGCGAATGTTCCAGAAACCTTGTGTCGAGAAGTACCGTCAAAATTCGATTCCGGTATCTGTACCGCTGCGACCCTGTCGTGCTTCCAGCACGACGACGGACCCCGAATGCCCGCATCGCCACCGGGCAAGTCGCCGCTCGCGGCGCGCAACGCGGACCCCGCAAACACCGAGAGATCCCGCAACCGACCCCGAAGTTCCCTTCGTGCAACAGAGGAGCTCCTCCCCCAACGCATTCCTTTTGAGCTCCTACGGCAACCCTGGTGGCTCACTCGAGCTCGCGTTCGCGTTGTCCGCGCTACCCGAGCGCTGGCAGTGGATGTCTATCTTGGTGAGCGGACGCACGAGGTTTGACGGCGTCACGCGCTGCACCACGGACGCCGGTGGCTCACGAAGGCGCTTGGGTTCCGTCGTCGGGCTCAGCGCGCTCGCGTCCATCTTGCGCTTCTGACTCGGGCTGTAAACTGCACGCAGCCACAAGTGTTCCGAGTTCGTTGAGAGGCCGGCGTCTCTCGCACAAAACGAATGCTCACTGTACCTGGTGCGTCGATCTGCTGTTGTGTCCGCTGTCGAGCGCTGAGACTCTCACTCAAGAGCTTCCGGACAGGCTGCTGCTCAGTCTGTTGATTCTGCGGCGCGATCGACTTGTCCGGGTCTGCTGCGCTGTCAGCAGCGGTGTTCACCGTCATTTCGCTCTTGGCAGCGCTCAGCGCGACGTGGTGAGCGCCGAGGTGTCCCGGAGGCGGACATTTGTACTCGAGGACCCACCACGGAACAGATTTCGCGTCACTCGCGCTGCTGTCGCCGTCTTCATCCCCTGCGCCAGGTGTCGGCTGCGCTTCGCGGATCTCTAACCCGTCCTCACAACTGTCGGGGCCTTCTGTCGTGCACTCGGCGTCGATCTTGAGCGCTGGACGCTTCCGAGAGCCGAGTCCGCGACGCCGCGCTCGCTTGGGACCTGAAGCATTCGGAACTGCTTCGGATCTCGTCTCGGAGCTTGTGTTGCTTGGTTCGTTCGGACGCGCCGACACAGATCCCGAATCGACTTCGACAGCAGCCTCATCGGGAGCAGCAGCAGCGGCGTCCTCCGGTTCCGCTGCGTTCGCCGCGTCCATTCTTGCGCCTACGAGCGTCCGGCAACGACCGAAGAAGACAGGCTAGTGGAGTCACGGCGCTGCGTCCTGAACGTGCCGAGCGCGGCGAGGTGGAGAGTAGCGCTGAAGGAGGAGCCGTCGTGTCGGCGACGAGCGCCTGCAGGAGTCTGCCGTTCTTTTTCGGTAAAGATCACACGTCAACCGTTTTGAACTTCGTACACGAAGGCGCTCAAGCGCTGGCGCGTCGTTCATCCGGTGTCGGGCTTCTCCGCTTCCACGATTTGCTCCGCCTGAGACGCCATGTTCCTGCGCAAGCATCTGGCGCTGCTCGACTCGGAGGAAGCCGTGCGACGGAAGCGCCTTCGCGCGCGGATCGTCCGACGCAACCGCATCAAGAAGGAGATCGAGCAGGGACTGGAGCCGAGTCTCCACCGGAAAGGCTACCAGCCCGCCAAGTTTCGTATCAGCGATGACTCGTCGATCTTTATCCCCACGTTCGGAGGCGACTCGGATCAGTGCGGACGCTCGCAGGACTGCTACGTCGCCGGTACGTTGCGCACGTCGTACCGGCCAGTCGAACGTGCTCCAGCTCCAGCTCCGCAGCCTAAACCCGCGCGGAGGCGGCGCGATCACGCCGAAGTGAGTGTCAACGCCAGCGATGACACGGACGCCTTCCACTCAGCTGCGTCGCAGTCAAACGCGACAAGCACTGTACCAGAAGCGAAAGCGAGATCGCTGTTCCAAGCAAAGCCTTCAATCAACCCCACTGCAGTGTCAGCGCCAGTGTCGCGACCTCTGCAGCTTCCCATCGTCATCTCTGCAGCAAAGACGCGATGGCGAGCTGCGTTCCGCGAAGTCGTATTCAGGCGACACGAAGAGATCTTGGCGAAGGACCCGAAGCGCAAGTGGCGGCAGGAGCGTTTCGGGCACCTGCTCTTTGAGAGGAAGGAGTTCGAGCGCGCAGCGAAGCACTTGACACTGGCGATCACGCTCGGAGCTACCTCGAGTACGTGCTGGCGCCGACTCGCGCAGAGCCATTTCAGTGCGTGGCAGGCGAACGGCGACTGGGATACGCTGTGGGAGTCCAAGGCGGCGTACGAACAGGCGATGAACCACCTCGAGATTACGTGCAATCCGTTCGCGCTGTTCGAGTATGCGCGCGTGCTGGAGATGCTGGGGGTCTACACAGGTGCGCTGAGCGTCTGCGCGTCGATCCTGCAGACGTTCCCTCGCTTCCAACAGATTGAACAGGTGAAGATCCGCTTCGTGCTGCTGCAACGGTACCAGATCTTCTCGTCTGGAGAAGTTGACGGTTCGCCGACTGCTGCTGCCACGTCGGGATCAGCGGAAGCGATCGAGAAGGAGTCGGTGCTCCTCAAGTGCATCGAGTACACCAAGTCCCTACTTCTGAGCAAGCAAATCACCGCGGTGAGGCGTGTACCTGTACCTGGTGGGGTTCAGTGAGCGCTGAGAGCTGAGAGCTGACCAGTCTTCGATACGCAGGGCGACACGTATATATGCGTGCTGTACATGCACGCGCGCTTGAACGAACTGTTGGCGGTGTCGACGACTCCAGCCGGAGGTGGCGCTGCAGCTGCGAAAGCAGCTCAGGAGAGCTCGGATCAGTCGTTCGAAGAGCTCTTCGGAGTGGCGGTCACCAAGCAGATCGTCTCCACTCAGCCAGCTGCGAAGCTGTCGTGGAGCGCGTGGAGAGCGCAATCGGACTCGTACATCGCGCTGGCTGGGCACTTCAATGGCCAGAGCGAGCCGATCCCTGCGGCTGATGCGCTGTCTCGAGCACTGGATCTGCTGCAAGCGCCGCCCAGCGACACGAGAGCAGACTCGAGCAGACAGACCCAGTCGAGGCTGTCGCTGTACCTGGAGCTCGCCAGGAACTACTACCAGTGCAATCAGATGGAGAAAGCTATCCGGTCGATGGAAGCGGTCTTCGTGATGGACCACTACCACGAAGAAGCGCGCGCCAGTCTTGCTGCCTGGTTCCCGGGGAAGTGGAAGTAAGTCGTCGGAGTGGATCCCCTCAACTGGCATCTGATCACTTACAGTGGTGCTGCATCGCGCAGGTACCAACTCGAGCTAGAAGATGCGAGTCAAGTGCAGATCGCCCGCGTCGTCCGCGGGATCTGGGGACGCAACACAGCTCTCGCCCGACGACACGAGGTGAACTCAGCGCTGGAGAACAAGTACAAAGAGAACCCGTACCATCCGCTGCATCGCCGCAACGTTGTGCGGGCACTCCGCAGCAAGTACGCCCCACTCTTCATGGCGCAAGACATCTCGGCTCGGCGGATCCAGACATCTGCTCGACGGTACCTCTACTACGCCCGCATCCGCTGGGCTCTCGAGGCTCAGCGAAGCAAGTTCCTCCAGCAACTCGTACGTACATCTCGCTTGCTGCGCGCTCGAGCGGCGACCCCCACACCGCTGAGCTGCTACTGTCAGCACAGAAAGGCAAGCAGCAGACGCGCAAGTACCGCTACAACCTCCATGTTCGCCGTCAACTGGCGCAGCTACTCCCGGAGCAGTTCGAGGACAAGTTCCGCCTGGAGGATCACGCGGCCTTACTCATCCAGGTACGTCACCGAGTCGAGTCAGCTCGATCATGCGCGAGCATTCCGCACGGCGTGTTCTCACGAGCTGCACCATCGTCTCCGCAGCGTCGCTTTCGCGGCGAGCGCGTGCGCCGCGTGTTTCGAGTTCGTCGAGACGCGCATCGCAGCAGACTCCAACGCGAGGACGACGCTGCACGCTGCCTTCAGCGCTTCTATCGTCACCGCTGTCGACACCCGCAGAGCAGCGACAAAGTGTCGCCAGCGGAGCTTCTCTATCGCGCTCAGCTGCGAGTCGCACGAGCCAAGGAGCGCGTCGCGCGGAATCTGCAGTCGCTCTATCGGTGCTGGAGAGATATCGCCACCAGCTCCGCGAAGCCGTTCTTGCTCGTCGCCACCGCACAGCAAGAGTTCTACGAGGAATTGATGCGTGTACAACACACCAACTCCTCCAAGATCCAGCGGAACTGGCGCCGGTACAGCGCGCAGAAGGAGCTTGGATCGCTCGGTGGCGACAACGCGAAGGTTCTGATCCAGCAGCTGAAGCGCGGACACGAGCGCCAGAACAGCGACGTCCCCGACCTAGAGCTCGCCGCTCGCAAGATCCAGGCGCTCTATCGAGGCAAGCGCATCCGCCGATCGCTCTGCAGGATCAAGCGCATCCTCGCCCCTCCCACGCCGAGTCCGATCGCCGCGCTTGTCGCGCAGTGTGAATCCAACCGCGATCTGGGAATCGAGACTTGCGTGGTGCTGTCCGCACTGCGCTCCGTGGGCGAGAGGCGAGCGCTCTTCGACTTCCCCGTCGTGATCCTGACGCCGTCGTCTATCGCGTCGCTAGACAAGTGCCGTGAGGCGCCTTCCGAGCAGCTTCCAGTCCAGCACATCGTCTCTGCAATCGAGTACAACGCACTTCTGCGCTGCCTAGTGTGCGCGAGCGGCGACTTTCGCAGTGGCCGCGTCTCGGCGCTGTTCACCGCGCTGACGAACGCTCGCTCGCTCCGGGTGCTGGCTTTGGGCGAGATCTGCACGGACGAGGGCGACTGCGTCCACGCCACCGCGCCGACTCGCCTTGAGCGTGACCCGACGCCAGAACAGGACGAAGATGACGACACTGCCACACGAACTGGCTGCTACGCGCTCGGTCGTCCGCGAGGCGCGTTCTCTCCGCCGCCGCTCGAGAACGCGCAGCTTCCCCGCCGCCGAGACTCCCTGAAGACCCAGAGCCCCGTGGCGCTGCTGTCACAGACTCTGCGCACCGCCAACTTCACGCTGGAGGAGCTGTACATGGAGTCGAACTCGCTGCTGCAAGAGCCAGCGGATGGTGCGTGCATCGCCGGCTTTCTCGGTGACTTCTTCTTCGCGCGCTACGGACGCCTCCGCAAGCTTGTGCTCGCGCGCATGCGCTTCTCCGACGCGAGCGCCGCGCTGCTCGGCCCCGCGCTGGCGATCAACACCGTGCTGAAGCACCTCGATCTGCACGGCAACGCGGTGGGCGACAGCGGCGCCGCCGCCATCGCCTCCCAGGGACTCGCGTGCAACCGGAGCCTCACGTACTTGAACCTGGCGGAGAACGCGGTGGGCAGCGCCGGCGCGCGCGCGCTCTTCGCGAGTCTGGCGGGCGCCAACTGCTCGCTCGTGACCCTCGTGCTGTGCAACAATTGCGTGATGAACGACGCGGTGGCCGCACTCGCGGCAGCGTGGCAGCAGAACGCAGCGCTGGCGCTCGTGGACCTGCGCGGCAACCTGGTGCACCGCGAACACCTGGACGCGC
Organism: Globisporangium perplexum; assembly: GCA_023333865.1. Classification (NCBI taxonomy): domain Eukaryota; phylum Oomycota; class Peronosporomycetes; order Pythiales; family Pythiaceae; genus Globisporangium; species Globisporangium perplexum. The sequence goes on along the minus strand of JAASFS010000199.1, from coordinate 5,725 downwards.
TGCGCGCCGCCGCGGAGGAGCGCGCACAGTCCCCGGACCCGGAGCTGCGGCTCTTTCTCGCGCGCCGGCGCTTCTCTCTGCACAGCGAGGGCGGCGCGTCGCCACTGTCGACCTTTTCGCCGGCGGCATCCGTTGCCCGCGCGCAGTCGCCGCTGCAGCGCGTACGGCGGCCGGCGCCGCTGTCGCCCACCGCGTTCCTCAAGCGCGCGAGCGTCACGCCGCCCGCGCCACAGCTGCTGCGCGCGCCGCTCGCGTCCGCCTTCAAGCCGAAGCCGAAGCAGAAGTCGCGAGCTGCTGCTACTCCCGCGCCACCGAAGACCAAGTTGCCTTTGCTTGATGTGCGAAAAGAGTGATGGTCGCATTCCCTCGATTATCGCACTAGCAGTTCACTTAGTGATTCTCTCGACTGTCGCGCAACATGGAGCTCTCGACCGCCGAGAGTGCGCTGCGCACGCTCAAGCACCGCCCGAAGGTGCCGCAGGCCGCCGTGGAACTCAGCGCGGACATCGCCGCGCTGCTCTTCGGCGGCGACGAGCCGCTGCCCGAAGAGACGGAGGCGCCGGGCGACGCCCGCGCGCTGCTGGAGCAGAAGCTCGCGACGCTGCTGTTCTACGGTCGCGAGCGCTGGGAGCCGCTCGCCGTCGCGTGCGTCGTGGTGCGCGACGTGCTGGCGGCGCACCTGAAGCTCTCGGACAGTGCCGAGGCGCACATCGAGAAGACGTTCGTGGGGGAGCTCAGCGGCGCGTTCGCGTTCGCGGACGCCGCGTCGCCGCCGTTCGCCACCAGCTTCCTCCAGGACGTCGTCGCGCCGGTCGCGCACCAGAACCTCGAGCACTACGAGCCGCGCGTGCGCATGGTAGTCGGCAAGCTGCTCGGCGTGCTCGCGAAGTGGGATCTCGCGTGGGTGCACGCCGAGTTCGTCCCACAGCTCGTCGAATCCGTCGTGTGCAGCATGAGCCGCTCGCCCGACTTCGAGGAGAGCGGCTTCGAGGACCTGGACGACAACGTGAGCGTCAACGGCATGGAGACACCGCCACAGTCGCCCGAGTCGACGCCCCGCACGCCGTCCACCCCGTACCGCCTCGACGACGTGAGCGGCTGGAAGGCGCTCGAGAGCTCGCTCTGTGCGCTCAAGTACATCGTCAAGGGCAGCGGCGCTGCATTCCTCGCCGAGGACACGCCCGGGCTACCGGACGCCTTCCGCTACCTCACGCCGGAGCTCCAGGAGCTCGTCACGACCAAGAGCTGCTTCCACATCAACCGCCACGTGCGCGTCGTGGGGCTCGACACGATCTCCGTGCTCTGCGAGGCAGCGCCGGCAAGCTTCCTCGACTCGCACCGCGCGCTCGCGGACGTGCTCTGCAAGTGCATCGCGCGCGGCATGCAGGACAACTGGAGCCAGGTGCGGTACGCGGCGTCGATCGCCGCGCGCGCGTTCCTCGTGGCGCTCCAGGAGGAGGCACGCGCGTTGTACCTCCCAGTGCTCGTGCCGCGCCTGTGCCTCAACCGGTACTACGTCGCCGAGCGCGTGTCGAAGCACTCGCAGGAGACGTGGCGCCTGCTCATGGGCACACGCGGCCGCGATGTCGTGGCTAAGTACGCGCGCGAGATCGTCGAGTACTACGTCGAGATGACGAACCACTCGGTACGCGAGGCTGCGTGCCAGTGCATCGGCGAGCTGGGCACCAAGGTGGATGCAACCGCGATCCGGCCGCACGCCGCCACGCTCGTACAGGCGCTCGTTGTGAGCCTGTACGACAGCTCGTGGCAGGTGCGCGACGTCGCGTGCCTGGCGGCCGCGCAGATGGCGCTCGGGTTCCCGGACGAGTGCCGGCCGTTCCTGGACGAGCTGTACCACCTCTGGGTCGACCACCTCTCAGACGAGATCTGGTCGGTGCGCGAGGACGCGGCGATCGCGCTGGGCAACGCCGCGCGCGCGTACGGGCAGGAGGCCGTGCGCCGCGTCGTCGCGGTCGCGGAGGCGTCCATCGTGCTCGCGAAGACGCAACCGGCGATGTCGCAGCAGGAGTACGACGAGGTGCTCAAGTCGGAGAAGAAGCACCAGAGCAAGCAGGCGTTCTCGTGCTGCGCCTTCGACTTCAAGACGAACGAGCGCCACGAGCACCGCTCGAAGGAGCCGTGGGAGAGCACGGATGGCGCCGTGTATCTCGTGCGCGAGCTCTGCGCGGTGGCGCCGGACGAGGCGGCGCGGCTGCTGCCGCTGGTGGCGGACGTGGCAATCCTGCGCCACTTCCCACAGACCGCCGTGCTGCAGGAGACGGTCTGGAAGCAGGTGCCGCTCATGTGCGCGGCGCTCGGCAAGCGCGAGTTCAAGCGCCACCTGGAGCTCTTCTTCGACCCGCTCGTGTTCACGCTGCAGGGCTCGCACCGGCTCGCGCGCTTCGCCGCGAAGGACTGCGTCGCGAGCCTGAGCAAGCAGATCGGCGCGAGCATCTTCCTCGGCCGCCTGCAGGCGAACCCGACGTGGCAGGAGGTGCTCGCGCCGCTCGTGTCGGCGCCAGCTTCGTACTAGCGAGCAGGACATAAGGCAGTTGTGGCATCCATTTGAATCTCCTGATGCAATCCCTGCTATCAATTCGAATTGAAGGGCACAACAGTTTGATAACCAAAGAGAATCAATCTTGACGACGAGCATGGGCGGCGTGGACGCGGGCAAAGCCGGCGGCTACGCGGCGGGGCTGCTCTTCGGCGTCGGATGGTGGCTCTTCATCGACGGCGCCGCGTCCGCCGCCTTCCGCGGCTCGCAGATCCCCTTCGGCTTCCTCTCGTACCTCCCGGGCGTCGTCTCCACGCTCGCGTTCTTCCTGTGCGTCGCTCTCTCTCTCTCTCTGCTGTCTTCACCAACTAACCACCCGCCCAGGCTCAACACGCTCGACTGGGAGATGGTGAGCGACTCGCCGGCGTACGGCTCCGACGCAGCAGGGCGAGCGCGGTGCGTCACACACACCTCTTAGCCCTGGGAGATGCGAACCCTGCGCACTAACCGCCGCGCGCAGCCTCTTCGTGCTCTTCTGCGTGCTCCTTTCGACCGGCGCGCTTGTGGGCTCGATCCTCGTGCTCACGCACAACTACGCGGGGAATGCGCTCGGGGAGTCGACGTGGCCGGGCGTGGCCGTCGTGCTCCAGAACGTGCTCCTCTTCCTCGCGACGCTCGTGATGCGCGGCGGCTCGGTCGCCGCGGCCTCCTATTGACGCGGCGCCGCTTCTGTCTCCTGTCGGTCGGTGGCTATCGTGCGTGCACTTGCGGCGCTAGGAAGCGTGTGTGGAGCGTGACAAGAGAGGGGGAGTCTGGTGCAATCACAGATGCATTCAAGCTCGAGCAGCGACTCGCTCTCCTGCTTGGCTCTCGGCGCTCCGACATCGGCTGGGTCTGCAGCTCTGGAGCCTCACGGTCCTTGGTAGTTCGCGCCGTCGGCAGCCGGCGTCAGGATCGGGTTGTTCGTCTCACCCTCGCGCCGCTTCTTCTGCATGTTCGAGTACAAGCGCATCGCGTACGCGCCGAGCGCGAAGCCACCGACGGTGAACAGGAGCGTCGTCCACATAGCGTCCTTGGCGTCGTCGAGTCTTGGATCTCCGGGAGACTTGGGGATGCGCCTTGCTTGCTCTCGAGCGAATCGCGCAATGGAGAGCTCTTAGTACGAGATGCGAGCAGCGGCTTCGCGCTCCTCCACCAACGGTGTTGTCCAACGCTTCGCTCTGTTCCAGCCGTAGGGTCCCGAGCAACTGGCGTATCGTATCGGTGAAGGCGTGCGTCACACTCATTCAACCTTACAACGAAGCGAACGAATACATACCTGTGGACAGGAGCACTAAGTGCACAGCGAGTGTGCTGGTCCCCCAGCGACGAATGCAACGACACATCACTGCCGACATGCCCGTCACACCACCTCCTCACATCATGTTCGTCGCTTCAGCATTCGATCGATCCCGACATCGAAGAAGCATCAGACAAGGATCGTCTCCCGTTTGGTTCGCGTTGCCTCCGTTTCGCTTGCCTCGACTGCTCTCCTGACTCACTCTCGCTCTCGGTGTTCAAAGCGCAAGATGCCGGCAGCAGGCTCTTCACTCAACGACCTCCGCCGACAGAGCTCGGCGTTCATCAAGGAGAATGCGAGCGACAGGTGGTGGCGGGACTGCATGCTGCTCGGTTTCCTTGCGGTGCTCTGCATTCACTCGCGTTCGTCTTCTACTTCGGGATGACCAAGCTCCACGTCTACATCAAGTCGCAGCGACGGATCGTCGTGCTGCTGCGCGCGATCACGAGGTGGAACCGTCTCGCTCTCGTTGGCAGCGCTTGATGGAGACGCTCGAGCGGTGGGATCACGCACTCAAGAAGATGACCGGTGCCGGCGCGTACGAGCTCCTGGTTCGCAGTCGTCGCGAACTGCTGGATCGTGCCGGCGGTGAGCATCATGTTCCGCAAGCAGCTGGCGTCGTTCGTCAAGGTGGTGCACCTGGGACTCGACGCAGCGATCGAGATCGTGTACGGCATGGTCGTCCCGCTCGTGATCTTCTACCCGTACTACCGCAACGTGACGCCGATCGTGTACGGCGCGCCGTACATCGGCTTCTACGAGAACGCGTGGCTGATCCAAGCTGTCGCGGACAACCGCCAGCTCTACGTCTCCTCGTGGCTCGACCTGGTGTCCAAGATGGCGCCGGGGTTCAGTCTGCTGCTTCAGCTGATCGCGTTCCAGGCGCAGCGAGTGGAGCACGAGGTTCACACCCGGAGCACGAGCCTCGTGTGGGATCTCTCCGCAGACTTCCTTGGTGCAGAAGAAGCGCTTCGTGATCGGAGCGATGGCGCTGTGGGGACTCGGCGTCCTCGCGGTGCATCCCGTGGCAACAGTAGTGAGTCTGACTGGAAGGGACCCAGGCTGTCTGCCGCAACCCATTCCACTCGGAACCGCGCAGCACTCGTGCACGGTGCTGGAGATCAGCTGCTCGAAGAAGCGCATCATCGGCACGGACGGACTTCTTGTCCCGACTCCCCGCCGATCCTCGACAGCGTCCAGATCTGCGAGTCGAACCTGACTGCCATCCCGGACGACCCTCTTCGACAAGTGGGAGCGCCTGACGTTCCTTCTACTTGGAGCGCAGTCCCGGGATCACCGAGTTCCCACGAGCGCTTCGGAGCAGGACGTCGCCGATGGTGGTCTCTCTGGCGTCGAACTCCATCACCACGCTGCCGGACACAACCTTCACCGACCACGCGTATCACGTCTGCGTGTGATGAGTCTGATGGTATGCAAGACGTATCAGCGCCGCCGTGGCGCTCTCCTCGTCTACAAGTTTGCATTGTATATTGTCTTGTTCGTTCGGGTCGTATAGTGAACATGATCGTGACACCAGATGGTGATTTGATGTGTTTCGTCGACCACACCTCGCGTTCCAGCGCCGTTCGGTGCGGGGCCCCTGTACAGTTCCCACCGAGGCGGTCAGGGTATTGATGCACCACCAGTCACTCGCGAGTCGATGAAGCGAGTGCCACGAAATCTGAACTCGCTGAACTCCCAGTCAGTTCGCGATTTGCAGTCAACCACGCACTTCCGACCTTCTGCTGGCCGTCATGGTCACTTCTCCCTCGCCGAGCAAACGCGGCTACGGCTCAATCAACGATGGCTCGGCCCCACGCAGGAGCAAGCACGCACTCGGTACCGCATCGCTCGTATCCAGGATGCTCTTCTCGTACGTGACTCCGATG
>JAASFS010000198.1:0-27868 GCA_023333865.1 Globisporangium perplexum | reverse complement strand
GAACAACTACCTGACAACCAAGAGTTTCGCGGACGGCGTCTGCTACTCGCCGGCGACTGACCTGGGCCTCGTGACCGCGGTCGCTGACGTGAACCCGGACAAGGTGAACGCGGTGGTGTACCTGACGTGTCCTTCTGCGAACACGGCGGACTGCACCGTCAAGTACGAGGTCGTGGCCAAGTGCGTCGCGAAGAGCCTGGCGTGTCCGGCGCTGACTACTGCCGACGTGGCGGTGGCGAGAGGAGCGAACCCGACGGTGTTCGTCAACTCGGGCAGCTTCGTGGCTGTAGCGGGAGCGACCGCTCTCAAGACGTGCGACGCGAACACGGAGCGTATGGAGGTGGCGTCGTTCAAGGTCGTGGAGACAGGCGGACAGTTCATCAAGCTCGACGTGCGCTACCAGAAGGACGCGAGCAACCCGGTGACGGTCAAGAGCTTCGCGAACGGCGCGTGTTTCTCTGCGAGCGCCGACTTGGGCTACGCGACTGCGAGTGCGGACGCGAACCCGGACAAGGTGAATCCGATCTTGGCGATCACGTGTCCGTCGTCGAACACGGCGGACTGCACCGTCAGGTACGAGGTCGTGGCCAAGTGCGTCGCGAAGAGCACCAAGTGCAGCACGATTCCGGTTGCTGTCGTCGCTGCTGGAGTTCCTCGGGGAACCAAGGTCGAGGTCGACCCGTCAAAGATCGTGGCGGCTGACAAGTCAGCGCTGTCGTGCACAGGAAAGCGCATCAACATGTTGTCTGCCAAGATCGTCGAAGTCAACGGCGTGTACATCAACGTGGACGCAGGCTACAAGAAGGACGCGTCAGCGAGAGTGTCGGTCGCAAGCGTCAAGGGTGTCACGTGTTACGAGCCGACGGCGCTGACGTTCGCCCCTCTGGCCGACGCGCACCCGGACAAGACGCTCCCGAGCTTCATGGTCGAGTGTCCGTCCACGACGGCGGACTGCAGCGTCAAGTACGAGATCATCGGCGAGTGTGTCGCGACAAGCGCTGCGTGTCCGACGCTCACTGGCTCCGCGGTGCCGCTCAAGAAGGGCGAGAAGCTCGACCTCGACGTCACCAAGTTCGTGGACGCCGCGAAGGTGGCGCTCACGTGCACTGGCACGCAGCGCGCCGACATCGTGTCTGCGAAGATCGCCGAGGTGAACGGCGGCAGCCTGACCGTGGACGTGGGCTACCAGAAGGACGCGGCGACGCGGCTCTCGGTCAAGCTCACAACGGACACGGCGTGCTTCCAAGCGACGGACCTGAGTTTCGTGGCGAAGGCGGCGGCGAACCTCGATCTGACGAACGCCGTGGCGTCGGTCACGTGCCTGAGCACGAACGCCGGCGACTGTTCCATCAAGTACGAGATCGTGGCGCAGTGCGTGCTGAAGAGCGTCGCGCCGGTCGCGACGCCTGCGGTCACGGTGCCAACCCCTGCGGCGACTCCCGCGACGACGAAGACGACGCCGACTGTGTCGCCGACGCCGACGCCCTCGAGCGGCGCCACGACGCTCGAGTACTACACGCGCGTGATCGCGATGGTCGTGTCGATCGCGGCCGGCGCCGTCATGATGTACAGGCGCCACTAAGCTGGAAGGTGATGACGACGACGATCGGCACTTGGCTTCTGGCGGACTCGGTCATCACGCGGAGTTCGCTGCTGCCTGCCTGTATGCACCTACCTAACTCTTGCATTCCTAGCTCTTGATCCATTTGCCTAATGCATCAATACACTACCATCCCATCTGCTCGCTCGTGTGTGTGCTGCGACCTGTTCACGACTCGCACGCTCTCCACGAATCCTCCGAAGCCTCCGATGGCGCTGTCGCCTCATCATATGTCGGATCTGTTCGACGGATGTGTTCCTCGGAGCACATGGATCCCTTCCTTCACGTCGGACGGACGAGTTCGTTGGAGTTCGCGAAGCTCCTCCTTGCCTCCGTCCTACCTCTTACCCCACCTCACTCTCGGAACTGCAGCGCGACGGGTTGCATCGCTTGAGCGATGGCGGCTACAAGACACCCGGTCGTGCTCGTCCACGGCGTCTTCGGGTATGGACGCCAGCGACCGCTCTGGAGCGCCTGGTCGCCGTACTGGCCCGAGCGCGCGCTCGCCGAGATGCGCGCGAACCACCTCGTCGTGGACGTCGGCGCGCTCTCGTCCGACCACGACCGCGCCTGTGAGGCGTTCTTCCAGCTCTTCGGCGGGACGGTGGACTACGGCGAGCAGCACTCGGAGGACGCGGGACACAACCGCTTTGGCGCGACGTTCGCCTCCCCGCTGTACCCGAACTGGAGCGCGCAAAACCCCGTGCACCTGCTCGGTCACAGCTTCGGCGCCACCACGGCGGTGGAGCTCTACCAGTTGCTCTGCCAGGACTTCTTCGGCGTCGGCAGCGACCACCGGTGGGTGTGCAGCATCACGAGTGTCGCCGGTCCGCTCGCGGGCACAACGCTCACACACGTCTTCGGTCTCCACGACGCCGAGATGCAAGCCCACACGCTCGGACATGCGATCGGCGCGGCGCTCGGACTCTGGTTCAAGCTGCACACAGACTTCCCCGTGCTCAAGAACGTCTTCGACTTCCGCATGCCGCAGTGGGAGTGCGTACGCAGCTACAGAGAGGTGCTGTCGGCCACGGGGAGGATCAACATGTCCAGCGACCTCGCAGTGTACAACATCCTTCCAGCGCTGCGGCTCGAGCGCAACTCCCGCCTCGTACACATGGACAAGGTGTTCCTCATGAGCGTCGCGACCACTAGCCACGTCGAGCTGCCTCTCGTCGAGCTTGCGCTCGTAAGTGCGATCGCGCTGCTCAGCGCTGGAGCGACCGACTTGTGGAGCGCGAGATCGTCACTGCAGCGGCCGAGCGTCACTGCGACCACGATCCTCGTCGTCGTTGTGCTCGCAGTACTGACACGGATGCTGTGGCAGCGGGTGCAGAACCTCGACTACGCGACGATCCCGTCGCTGTATGGAGGCATGCTGCTCATGCGTCGACGAGTGCAGACGCTGCACAGGATCTTCGAGGGTGAGCCAACCACGCGCGCTGCTTGAGACGAGGTGATGACTATGCTGACGCGACGATCGTGTTGCTGTCACGCTTCAGGGTTCGAGCGCAGCGAGTGGGAAGCGAACGATGGCGCAGTGAACATCCACTCGATGCTGCGCACCTGGACGCCAGCTACGATCTCGCAAACCAACATCAAGTCCAACCGACGCAACTGTGACAGCAGTGGTGAACAGAACTCCAGCGCGTCCACTGCAAGCAGTTCTGCGAACTCGTCGCCTCGCTCGGGGTTGCTGTCGCCGACGACTTCTTCATCCGCAGACTCTGACGACAGCACAGCATCTTCACCGTCAGCTGCCTCATCAGAAGAAAGGGGCGGCGACGATCCTGCATCGACCTACTGCAACGACTCAAGTGGCGACGCGACCTCGACGGAGTCGCCATTGCTCTTCGCGCGACGACGAGAGCGCCTCCAGCGAGGTCGCTGGTACGTCCATCGCGTGCGGAAGAACCACATGGCGGGGACGCACCTCGACCGCGACGCGCCGCAGCTCTTCCGCGACCTGCTGCAGGTCATCGCGCGTGAGTTCGAGCGCGATTGAGCTGCTGCGTCTCGCTAGCAAGCTGAGTGTTACGACTGCGAATGGGACTGCAGCATGATCTGCCTCGTGAACAGAACCCTCGTGACGCTCTCGTGTACATACCAACTCGACACACGAGTTCCTCCGGGTGTGATGGCTGCTGTCGAGGTCGAGTTCACGGGACTTTGAACTGCTTTGGCGGCTTTGAGTCGCGCATGACGCCACCACGAGTACTCGCATGACACACTCTCCTCCGTGCTCGCTTTCGAGCTTCAAGGTGATGCGCTTCGCTAAAGTGCGAAGTCCACTTCCTTCTCACGCCGCTTTGCGAGGTCACTTGCAGATCCGCCTCCGACCTCGCACCAAGCAGCTCCCGATGGCGCCATCGCCACCAGCAACACAAGCAACAGCAACACAAGCAACAGGATCAGCGACCACCAAGTTCCCCGTCGTGCTCGTCCATGGTGCGTCCACCTTCTCACCAGCCTACTGTTGCATTCGCTGTCGCTTTCGCCAATCGATCATGATCCATCACCGCTACCACCGCTGCGCGCGACTCACCCGCTCGCCCGCCACCCAGGCGTGTTCGGCTACGGCAGGCGGCACCCGGCGTGGGGATTCTTCCCGCCGTACTGGCCCGAGCGCGAGCTGCACGCGCTGAACGCGAACCACGTGGTCGTTGAGGTGGGCACGGCGTCGTCCGACCACGACCGCGCCTGCGAGATGTTCTTCCAGCTCACGGGTGGCACCGTCGACTACGGCGCCGAGCACGCGCGCCGCACGAGTGCGTTCGCTACCCGCACTCCCGCCGTTGCAAGAGCAGCAGCAGCTCAGCGGCGCATGTGCAGTGACGCTGACGCTGACGCTGACGCTCTCTCGTGCTGCTTGCAGCGCACGCGCGGTTCGGACCGACGTTCGCCTCCCCGCTGCACCCGCGCTGGAGCGCGCAGAACCCTGTGCACCTCGTTGGTCACAGCCTCGGCGCGCTCACGGCGATCGAGTTCTACCAGCTCGTGAGCGCCGACTTCTTCGGCGTCGGCAGCGACCACCGGTGGGTGCGCAGCATCACGAGCATCGCCGGGCCGCTCACGGGCTCCACGCTCGTGCACATGGTCGGGCTCCACGACGAGGAGATGCGGCGCGGCACGCTCGCGCACCTGCTCTACATCGTGCTCACCGTGTGGGCGAAGCTGTACATGAGCGTGCCGCTGCTCCGCGACGCGTACGACCTGCGCATGGACCAGTGGGCGGACCACTCGATGCGCGACCTCTGCTCCGTCGACGGCCCCGTGAACCGCTCGCAAGAGTCCGGACTCTTCTCAATCCTGCCGTCGCGGCGCGTGCAGCTCAACGCGCAGCTGCAGCACATGGACAAGTTGCACTTGCTGAGCATCGTGACGTCGCCCAAGACGGTCCACGTGCCGGTCGGCGAGGTCTCGACGCTCGCGGGGCTGCTGCTGCTGCTGGCGTGGCGCAAGTTCCCACGCTGGTGGCCGCCGAGCGCTCGCGTGCGGCGCGTCCGCGGTGTCCTCGCGCTGCTGCTCGCCGCGTCGCTCTGGCGCCAGGTGAAGGCGCTCGACCTCGCGAAGCTGCCGTCGCTGTACGCACTCAAGTGGCTCATGCGACGCACGGCGAAGGCACTGCCGCAGCTCTTCGACGGCTTCGACGCGCGCCACTGGGAGCTCAACGACGGCGCCGTGAACATCCGCTCGCAGCTGCGGCCGTGGTTCCCGAAACCGCAGGAGCTCTCGACCACCAGCGCCGTCGACCACTTGGACCCGCACACGCGAACGCTGCCGCTGTCGCTGTCGTCTGCCGCGCTCTCGGACTTGGCGGCGAGCGCTAGTCACCTCCCACTTGGCTCTGCGACAATGACGGCGGCGACGGCGGCGACGGCGGCGAGCCTGCCGCACAGTGACTCGCACATCTCGATCGTGGACTTCCATCGCGACGATCGCGGTCGGGACGACGAGAAGCTCTTGGGGCACGAGCGACAGCAGCATCTCGATGACGGAGACGACGACCGACAGCAGCCGTCGGAGCAGAAGAGGTTCCGCAAGGGCCAGTGGTACGTCTACCGCGTGGACAGCAACCACCTCACGGGGACGTACTGGGATCGCGGCGCCGGGAACTTGTTCCGGAGCCTCTTCACGCAGATCGCGAACGAGTACGAGTGCGAAGACGACGACGGCGGCGAGGAAGATGAGGAGCTCGGTGCGCGGTTGCATCGGGTGTCATCCGCCACCGCCACTGCCGCGTAGAGAGAGAGAGAGAGAGAGAGAGAGAGAGAGAGAGAGAGAGTTGCATGTCGGAGCCGAGAACAGCGAGCGGAGGTGTTCCATGTCAGCATGCGAGAGACGGTGGTCGGGTGGACGATGCGCGGGCGAAGGAGTGTCAAGCAGCGCCGCGATGCGCATCCCATCGTCTGACGTCATAGCCTGCAGGAGCGCTCGTAAGACGCTCGTGAGGTGTCGCGAGGTGCCGTGAGGATCGCCGATGCGCGCGAGTGTCGAGTGTGACGCGCCGACGCATGTTGAGGTTCGCTGCGTCTCGAAGGAGAAGGGATCGTCACACTCAGAGAGATGATCGAGCTGAAGCACACGACGCACGACGACACTCAACACTGAAGGAGATCCGAGGCGACGACCGAGTCGGAGACGATCGCAACCAACGTGTTCGCATCCACTCGCTTGGTCGGACTCGCAGGCTGAACCACACTCGCTGTCCTCCACACTCTCTCACACACACTCCGAGTCGCCCTAGCTACATCTGCTCGCACTCCCGTCGCGCTGCCGCTCGTTCGCCTCGCGGTTCGCCGCGATCTGCTCCTCCGTCAGCGCCAGGTCGTCCTCGTCGCTCCAGTCGAAGCGCGGCGTCAGCTCCGCCAAGAGGCTCGGGTTCTGAAACAAATTCACTATGCAGATCCACATGTGCTCGAACGCCTGCTTCCAGTCCGACGAGACTGCAGAGCAAACCAGAGCAGAACGTGTGAGACGCTGCGTCCGCCGCCCCTCGACGCGCTCTCGTGACTTTGAAGCAATTGCTGTTGTCAGTGCCTTTGCAAGAGTTTACGGGCAGTTCGTCATGTCGGACGGATTGTGCGGTACCAGAAGGACGCGAGCAACTACCTGACGGCCAAGAGCTTCGTGGACGGCGGCTGCTACTCGTCGATGGTTGACCTGGGCCTCGCGACCGCGGTCGCTGACGTGAACTCGGACAAGGTGAACCCGGTCGTGGCGCTGACGTGCCTGAGTTCGAACACGGCGGACTGCACCGTCAAGTACGAGATCATGGGCAAGTGCGTGTCGTTGAGGGCAAGTGCGTCACGATGGCTGCGAGATCCGTTTTTGACACTTGTCAAGAAATCCTGTCAACATCGTCAGCACTGACAAATCTGGACCTCCAACAAGTCAAGAATGCGCTCATCGCCCCGCCACCTCTCGCTGCGGAAGCTGCTGCTCACGACGCTGCTGGCGTCGGCGCTCTTCGCGGTGCTGGTCGCCGGCGAGCCGATCACCCCCGACGGGCTGCTCAGCAAGCTCGACAAGCGCGACCGCGTGACGCTCACTGCCGCCGACGGCACGCAGCGCGACATCTCCGTGGCCGAGATGGAGCATCTCACGCGCGCGCAGCTGCAGCAGCAGGAGCAGATGCAGCGCGAGGCTGCGGCCACCGATGCCGCCAAGAAGCGCCAGCTCAGCGACGAGAGCGACGGTGACGACGACGACGATGAGGACGCGCCGGAGCGCCGCACCGAGAGCCTCGAGGAGATCCGCAAGAGTGACCCGCGCTTCGCCGCGCACATCGCGCTCGCGCAGCGCAGCTTCGCGGAGATCCAGCGCCACGGGTACGCGCGCGGCTACGCACTCGCGGGCTTCAGCGAGAAGGATGAGGCGCAGAAGACCAAGATGGTCAAGAAGGACGGCGCCGCCGCCGCGCAGCAGGCGCCTCGCGCGGACTACACGGCGGCGCTGCTGCTGCGCGCCAAGCGCCACGCCGGGGACCGCGCCGCGCGCACCGGCACGAGCGCGCAGAAGCGTGCGAGCGAGCCGCTCACCGTGTCGTACGAAGTGAGCGCGCGGCTGGACGCCACAGGTGAGCGTCATGACGTTGGAGGTGGTGGCAGATGCGAGGCTCACGACGTCTGCTGCTGCTGCTGACCTCCGACCTTGTAGACCAGTTCGCGCTGCTGGCGGCGTGGGAGCTCAGCGACGGCGACCAGCGCGCCACGCGGCTGTCGATCAAGCCGAGCGAGCAGCAGGCGAGGAAGCCGCAGGAGGCGAAGCCGTCGCAGCAGCAGCAGCAGTCGGGGTTCTTCCAGCGCGCGGACACCGCGACGTGGCTGCTGGGCGGCGGCGTCGCGCTTATCGGCGCGGGCGCCGTCGTGCTCTACGCGTCGCAGCGGCCGGCGCCTGTGACGCGCCGCAACTCGGCGGACAACTGGGAGCTCGCGCCGAGCAAGAAGAGCAAGCAGCAGCGCAGCAAGAAGACCGACTAGGCGGGAGACACGACACGACACGGGCGAGCCCAGAGACGCACAAGGTTACAACATGCACAGGTGCGAGCTGCTACTCGTGAGGAGGCAGAGCGTCCGCCTGTCGCGCTCTCGTCGCTTGCGTGCTCACTCGCGTCGTCGGCGTCGCTGCTCGCGGTCGCCCGCCTCCCTCCCTCGCTCGCGTCGCCTGCGGGGCTCTCGTCTTCGTAATGGCACAGTGTCTGTCTTCTCGTCCTCACCGGGTCCTCTCTCCTCTCGTCCTCGCCCGCCGCCTTATAAGCGCGTCTGGTGGATGTCCATGTGGTGCTGCAGGTACGAGTCCTCCGTGTACGTGAAGCCCTTGAAGAGCTCCTTGTTGTAGCTGCCGACCACGGACGAGCCGCTGCCGCCGCCGGGTCGCCGACCCATCGCGATCCCGCGCACATGGTTGTCCGGGCTCATGATCGGCATGTCTGTGAACTCGCGGTCGAACTGCGACGTGTCCTCCGCGCTCGAGAACGTCGGGCGCCACGGCACCGGCACCTGCCCGAGCGCGAGCGCGTCCCACTGGATCTCGGCGAAGAACGCGTGGTTCTTGATCTCGCTTGCGTCGTCCGGCCCCGTGCCGAGACGCTTCGTCGGATCGCGCTCGAGCAGCTTCGTCAGCAAGTCCTTCGCCTGCACCGAGAGGTACTTGGGGAACGTCAGGTCGCCCTTGCGGATCTTCTCGAACAGCCGGTCGCGGTCGCGGCAGTAGAACGGCGGCAGCCCCGTGAGCATCTCGTACAGTAGCGCGCCGAGCGACCACCAGTCCACCGCGCGGCCGTGGCCCGAGCGGTTCAGGATCTCCGGCGCGAGGTACTCGGGCGTGCCGCAGAACGAGTTCGCGCCAGTGAAGTCGTCCTGGATCCCCTCCTTCGACAGCCCGAAGTCTGTCAGGCGGATGTGGCCATTCTCGTCCAGCAGCACGTTCTCCGGCTTGAGATCGCGGTAGATCACGTCGAGGTTGTGCACGTACTCGATCGCGAGCGTGATCTCCGCCGCGTAGAAGCGCGCGCGCGGCTCCGGGAAGCGCTGCACCTTGCCAAGGTGGAAGAAGAGCTCGCCGCCCGCGCAGTAGTCGAGCACGAAGTAGAGCTTGTCCGACGTCTGGAACGCGTAGTTGAGCCCGACGATGAACGGGTGGCGCACGTACCCGAGCACGTGGCGCTCCGTGCGCGTGTGCTCCACCTGGTTGCGCTTGATGATGTTCTCCTTGCGCAGCACCTTCATCGCGAAGATCGCGCCGGAGTCCTTCTTGCGCACGAGCAGCACCTTGCCGAAGCTGCCCTTCCCGATCACCTTGATCATCGTGAAGTCGTCCAGCTGCACCTTCTCCGGCCGCGCGTGCTGCTGTTGCTGGTGGTGGTGCTGCTGCAGGTGGAACGGCTGCGCGTCGCCGCCCGACAGGTCCGTGTGGTAGTCGAACGCGAACATCTGAGCACAGCGCGCAGGGGCGTCGGTCGGTTGGTTGGCAGTTCAGCCACAGAGTTGCCATCGAGCGAGGCGTACATCGTCGTCGCGCATGTCGTCGTGGCCATGTGTGTCGTCGTCTGCCGAGCCGAACATCTCGTCCATCTGAGCAGCAGTAGCAGCAGCAGTGAAGGTGGACGAGCTACCGTCAGCACGTCGCCGCCTCGCCGAGCGGCATCGAAGGAGGAGGCGCCACGTACGTCGAGCTCGCCGATGTTGTTGCGCTGCGCGCCGCCGCCCGCCTGCGCCGCGTTCTGCTGCAAGCCTGGCGGTGGGATCTGCAGCAAGCAGCACACCCGCGTGAGCGCCTCTGCCGCCCCAAGCTACGCTCGAGTGTTGTCGGCGCACGCACGTTCGCCTCGGCGCTCACGAACTCGACGAAGACGTGGGACGTGAAGATCGGGTGGTGGTGCAGCAGCTGGATGACCCACATGGAGAGCTCGACGCGCGCGCGCTCGACGCTCTCGGGGCTGCGCGGATCGTAGTTCTTCGGCGGGCACTGCGGGATGCCGGCGAACATCATGAGCAGCTGCGGTGCACAGGCGTCACGTGAGACTCGCGGTCGCGACCATCGCTCGTCTTGCACGCAAACACACACGCACCTGGTTGCTCAGGCGCTGGAAGCTCTCGAAGCGCCGGTAGACCGTCCAGCTATTGGAACCGCCCTGCTGCACGCTCACGTAGAAGACCTGCGCGAGAGCGAGGGACGCGGCGTGAGACGCGCTGCGCCGCCGCCGCCTGCAGCAGCAGAGCTGCGAAGCGAAGCTCCCAGCGCACCACGTCGTCGCGCAGCAGCCCGTAGCCCGTGACGAAGACGCTGAGCGTCATGGTCGTCGTCGCTGCTGCCTGCTCGCTGGTCTCCTTCGCTCACTCGCTTGGCTTGAGAAAATGAGCGAGTGGCGGCTGCAGCGCACACGCATTCCATTCCACTGGACGCCTGTAGACTGGTTCGAGCTGGACACGAAACATACGGAAAGCAAGTACACACTGGGCGGGCTCTATTTCTCACGTTTCGACACGCTCCATACTGGAAGCAAGTACACACTGCGCAGTCGGACCCCACCCACCATTTTCTCTCTCGAGTAAAACCTGGGAAGCTCAGAAAGCCCCATCTGGAACGAAAGGAGCGCTTGCGAAGCAAGCAGTGTCATCATCGTGAGCTGCTGCTGCAGAGCTTGCCACGCATGACACGGGCGGGCGGGCGGGCGGGCGAGAAAACCTGCGGGCTCAGTTGACGTGTTGCGGTATTGGGACCCGAAGCCGCGCGACGCGACGGAGCGAGCGCGAGAAGCAGCAGAACACACCCGATTTTTCTTTTTCGCGCCTCCGCCTCTCTCATGAGATCGACCACCGCAGCTCCGCTCGTTCGCTGGTGGCGTGACGTGGCGATCGATCGGTCGCTCGGCCGGTCGCTCACCGCGCCTCCGGTGCGAACGAAGGCGCCGACTCGGCCGCGCGCCGGAACGACCGACTCGCGCTGATGGTCGGCGAGCGCGACCGTGTGAGGTGGAGCGCCGGCGACTCGCTCCGGGGTCTGTCGTCCTCGCCGAACGCCGCTTCCGGTGACAGCGTGCCACTGCTGTCCACACGCAGGTCAGAGAACATCGCGCTCGGGCTCCTCCGCTGATTCTGCGAGCTCAGCTGGCGCCTCCGCGGGGTCGCTTCCGCCGCCTCCAAGCTGGCAGCGTCCTCGTCCTGCTGCGCCTGCGCGCACCGCGTCGAGATCGCGTCCGGGAGCTGGCGACTCCGCCCCGCCTTCTTCCAGAGCGCGAACTGGAACACGACCTTCTCCTCCTCCTCCGCCATATCTCCCTGCATGTCTCCCAGTCCAAAGGTCTCTCTCGTCTGCGCTGGTGGCTCCACCGGCTCTGGCGCTCGGAAGCGAGCGAACATGTCGGCGACGAACTGCTTGTCTTCGTGGATCGGCGCGGTCTCCGGACCAGGCGGTGACGAACGCGAGAACCCCATCTGCTTCAGCGCGAGCTCCGAGATCGTGAAGCTGCAGCGTCGGTCTTTCGCGACCGGCGCTCTGGGGTGCGCCGCCGGGAGCGGGAACGGCGTCAGAGGTGATGCGGCGCGACTCTCGGACCTGTCACCACGGATCACCGCGCCGACTCGCGCTGCTGCCGGCGGCGACCTCGACACCGCTGCCGGGAACGGAGACCCGTTCGAACCTCCGCCGACGCTAGTCGAGCGGTAGGTCTGCGGGCGGTGGAAGTCGACTCTCACTGCCTCCGACTGACGAGCCAGCGACGGAGACGAGGAGGAGGACGACGACCACGAACTCGGACGCTCGGTCGGCCGTCTCCCGGACGGCGCGCGTGGCGTCAGCGCATGCGGCGACAGCGCTCCCTTGCTCGGCTGCGAGATGTGCTTGAGGCGCAGGTTGCGTCCGCTCGCGATCCGGTGCAGCTCCACGAGCGGTTCGATGCGCAGCGCGTCGAGCGCGTGGTGGCTCTTCGGAGTGCTCGCGCGCTTAAACGCTGGCGGTCCTGCCGGAGGCTCAAGTCGCGTCTCGAGTCTGCGCCGAAGCTCCCGTTTTGCGCCGACCTCCGCGTCGTCGCCGTCGTGGTTGTTGTTGTTGTCGCCGTCGTCGTCGGTGAGACTGTCGTCGTCGTCGCCGACATCGTCGTCGATGTCGATGTCGTCGTCCGAGTCGCGGTCCGCGAGCTGCTGGTTATGCTGCGCGTGCGCCTTGCGCCGAATCGACTCGACGATGTGCAGCGCCGTGTCGTAGTCGTCCGCGAGCGCGAACTCCTGCGCGTCCTGCGCCATCTGCGACCGCGAGGAGCGCCGGCGAGCGGCGAAGACCGAGGTGCTCGCGCGACGCTTCGCGGTACACAGTAGACGGGAAACTGCACAAGATACGAGCGACTCGAAGAGAGCGAGTGAGAGAGAGAGAGAGAGAGAGAGAGAGAGAGAGAGAACACTGCATTCATCAGTACACTCACACCGACCGCCTCCCACCGACGACGCAGCTACGTCGTGACGACGTGCAGCCAGTCTGCCGGCGCGATCGAGATCACGTGCTGCAGCTCCTCAACGACGTTGTCGTGGATCTCCGGGCGAGACCGCATGAGCTGCTTGGCGCTGTCGAGCACATCGGACGCGTTCCAGAGCAGGATGCCCATGATCTTGTTGCCCTTGAGGTAGTACACCACGCCGCGGTCGAAGCTCGCGGGCGGCGCCGCGCTCGCGTTGGGCCCGCTGCTCTGCCACTGGCGCGTCGCCGCGCTCTCGTTACGCGACGCGCCGCTGCTGCGGCGCGGCTGCACCCACACGCCGACCGTGCGCAGCGTCGAGTCGATCTCGCCGATGCCTTCGATCAGCACGTTGACGCCCGACAGGTTGCTGCGGAACATCGGCTGGTGCCGGTAGTTCTTCATCTTGCCGCTCGCTGCCCCCAGCGACGCCACCATGTTCCTGCCCGCCACGAGTCCGCTGTTGACTGCGTGGTCGTACCGGTCGACGCGGCGGCGGCCCAGGTACGGGTCGAAGTAGCTCGCGGCATTGCCCGCGACGAAGAGTCCTGAGATCGCTTCGAGCTGCGCGTTCACCATGATGCCGCCGTTCACCTCGTCGAACTCGAAGCACGTGTCGCGGCCAAAGCGCAGGTTCGGGTCCGTGTGTGTCGACGCGAGCACGACAAAGTCGGACGCCGTCACGGTCTTCTGGCCCTGTCCGAGCGCTTCGATGACGACGCCATCGTAGTCCGCGTCACCGCCGACTTCGCACTTGAGGCTCGTAACGAGCCGGTCGGGCACGACGTCGACGCCCACGCGCACGAGTCGGTTCGCGAGCTCCTGCGCGAGGTAGAACGGCAGTGAGCGGCTCGTCGGCGCCGACTCGGTGAACACGAGGCTCGTCGCGAGGTGCGCGTTGCGCGGGTCCGTCGCGAGCGCCACCGCCACCTCGGTGCCGAGGAAGCCGCCGCCGATCACCGTCACGGCGCGCACCTCGGGCCGCGCGTGCAGCTGGTCGAGCTGCGCGAAGTCGCGCAGCGTCGTGCACAGGTTGATGCGGTCCTTGAGACTGTAGCTGATGCGGTCGCTGTCGAGCACGTAGAAGTGCCGGGGCTTGCCGGGCGACGCGATGAGGCACTTCTCGTACCGGATCTCCGTGCCGTCGCCCAGGTGGATGCGGTTCTTCTCCACGTCGAAGCGCATCTCCTTCTTGTCGAGCAGCAGCGTCAGCGGCGGCGGCTGCTGCTGCGGCTGCAGCGCGCCGCCGCCGCCGCCGTCGCTCGGCTCGTCCTCGAGTTTGGCGGTGAGGTGGCGCCGCCACTCGTTGTACGTCTCCAGCAGCGGCTCGGCGATCTGCTCCTCGAGCGACCGCCCGCTCTCGTCGCCGCCGCCGACCTCTGCATCCGTGTCCACGCGCGGCCGCGCGCTCTCGTCGCTCAGCACGAGGATGTCGGCGCGCGGCGCCTCCTGGCGGATCGCCTCGATGGCGGCGTGCGCGGCGGTGCCCGAGCCCACGATCACGAACGTGTGCGCGCGCTGCTGGCGCCGCCGCGTGAAGCGTCGCGTCAGCCGCATCTTTTCCGCTGCCGCCGGCGGTGGCGGTGACGACGCGCTGCTGCCAGCGCCACCACCACCACCACCACCAGCGTGGGCGAAGCGCAGCGTGGATGAATCTGCTTCGGACCGCGCGTCACTCGGGGTCGTCATGCGTAGCGAGAGTGCGGCGGCGGATGCGGCGACGAGCAGGAGAGATGGCACCAACAAGGAGTGGCGGTCGCTCGTAGAGCTGTTGAAGGTGTGGGGGCGGCGGCGGCCGTCGGCGCGCGCGCGCAGACGCCCGAGAGAGCGCCACATGATCGCGAGTGTCTGGGAAGGAATGCGAAGACAAGGGAGGATTCGCAATTAAGTACGAATCGGACAACTTCAACGAGCTCCCCAGATCAGCACTGCCGCCGTTCACCTCGAAGAACGCCGCCGACACGATCTCCACGCGCTTGCCCGTGCACGTCGTCCCGGGGACGAACGCCGCGCCAGAACCCTTCACGATGTAGCTCGAGAGCGGGATCACCGGGTCTGCTGTCGTCGCCGCCTTCGTGAACTGCACAGACGAGCTGCCGATGTCCACATACGCACTGATCGGGAGGCACTCCGCGACAACCTTGTACCTGATCACGCAGCTGCCGCCAACTGTTGGGGTCTTGCACGTGATCTTGACGGCAGCGTTGACCTTCTCCGGGTTCGCATCCGCCTTCGAGGCGAACGAGAGCTCCGATACAGCCGACTTGTAGCAGAAGCCACTCGTGACAGGTTTGACTTGCAGGTAGTTCGTAACGACACTCTGGTAGCCGATGTCAGCCGTCACTGGGATGCCAGTCGTCTCGAAGTAGTCCACCGAGATGATGTTGGTACGCTTGTCAGCCTCGCATTGTCCACGAGAAGTGCCATCGCTCTTCACGTAGTCGTTGACCGGAAGTGCATCATCGGCGTCGACGGCGCGCGGAACAACCCGGTCGTCTGCGTGTTCAGAGCGCCTGCGGGTGGCGCTTCAGCAGATCCCCCTCTCCCTCTTGACGCCAACTCGGAGCTGCCGTCACTGTCAACGTTCCGCATACTGTGCCCCGTGGACCCTGTGAGCCTGAGGAGTGGCGGTGGCGAGGACATGGTCGCGAGTTTGGACGCGGACGCTGTGAGCTCCGATGTGATGTGGTGCTTCGCGGGGCTGCGCTCGATCTGCTCGAAGAACCGAACGAGCGACTCGAGGAGGCGACTCTCACTCTCGACTGCCGTGGCGGTGTCGCCTCCGGACGCAGCGACCATCGAGAGCGAAGAGTGAGGCGGGGAGAAGCTGGGAACCGCCCGCCACGCCTGCCCGCCTCCCCCAACACCGTTCACCGGCGTGAGCTGTAGGCACGCGAGCATCGTCAGCAGCTGCTGGAACTTCTCGAACGAGATGACCTCCGTGTGCGCGCTGCCGCTGATCCAGTTCGCGGCCTCGTAGAGCTGGTGCAGCGCCGGGAGGCTCCCGCGGAGCAGCACGCCAAAGTCGAGCGCGAACTGGCTCAGGCCGCGGAACGAGAGCATCTTGAGCGTCGGCTCCTGGCGCGAGTAGTGGCGGTGCAGATGCTGCACGAGCTGCCGCCGCTGCGCCAGGAACGCCTGCAGCGCGCTCGACGCCGCGACCTGGAGGTCGAGCTCCTTGCACTCGCGGATCTGTGTCAGCAGCTTCGCGCCGAGCTTGAGCGTGAGCGGCAGCAGGTACGTCGTGAGGAACCACTCCTCGTCCTCGTCGATGGGCTCTCCCAGCTCGCTCTGACTCTCGGCGTGCGTCACGACGCGGTCGCGCACGATCTGCATCGCGGCGAGGAAGCCGGCGAGCCGCAGGTGGCTGTCGGGGTCTCCAGCTCCTTGCCGGTGCTGGTGTTGGTGCTGGTGCAACAGCAGCGGTGTCTGAGCTGCCGTGGTCGTCACCGACAGAGTCGACTTGGCGTGCGGAGACCCGAGCGACGGCGGAGCTCCCGGGAACACGCTCAGCGCTGACTCGGTCGCCTCAGCGCGCGCAGCCTGCGCGAAGATCAGGTCGACGACGTGGAGCTTGAGCGGCTGCTGCGCGCCGCCGGCCGCCGCGGTGGACGGCACGATCGCGGCGTCGCGCAAGAAGGCTCGGAATTGGCTCTTGCTCAGCCCACGCGCGACCGGCGGTGCCGCCGGGTCCACGAGCGCGACGTAGTAGTGGTACAGGCAGTTGCAGAAGCGCTTCTCGGTCGTGAGCACCTGCAGGTCGCGCACCCCCGAAAGCTTGAGGTACGTGCTGAGGAAGATGTCGAGTGCCGGCTCCTTGGCGCAGATCTGCTCGAGTTTCTCGTCGTCCGCGGACACGGTGAAGGCGGTGAGCGCGCTCTTGCTGCTGCTCGTGGTGCCCGGCGCCACCTTCATCACCATCGACTGCTTCTTGCGGCGCACGAACGACGAGCGCGGGAGCAGTTGCTGCAGACGTGCTTGCTCCTCGCGCTTGTGCATCTCCTCGCGGCGCTCGCGGATGTGCAGCTTGTAGTTCTCGAGCGTCTGTCGGTGCGCCGCGAGCTGCCGATGCTTCTCGCGCGCGAGCGCGGCGGCGAGCGCGGTGCGCGCCAGCTCGAGTTCGTCCCAGATTCGGGTCGCCTCCTGCGCGGCGTGGGCACCGGACGCGCTCTGGAGCTGCTGCACGGCGTCGGGTTCCTCCCACTGCGACTGGCCCGTGCGCGCGTTCTTGTAGTAGATGGCGCGCGAGAGCGGGTCCTGCACCGCCGTCCACTCGGTCGCCTTGCCCGTCACCACGCACACCGTCTGCTTCTTCTTCTTCACCCACACGTACTCGCTGCCGTCGTCCTCCTCCTCCTCCTGCTGTTGATGCTGCTGCTGGTCGTCAGCGCCATGGAGACTTGGGTCCTGCTGCTGCTGCCGGAGCTGCGGTGCGAACCCCGGCGGCACCTCCCACTGGCACTTGCCCGAGAGGTTGTGGTAGTAGAACGGCTGCCCGCTGTCGTAGTCCCAGCACTCGATCCACCCGCGGTCACCGCTGTTGTTGTTGTCGCCGTCGTCGTCGCCAGCCACCTCGCCGGTGTTGCGAGTCGCTTCAGCACCAGCACCAGCAGCCGCGACCGCGTTCGCAGGCGCGTACCACGTTGTCGCGCGCGCGAGTTCGTCCTCGGCGCGCGCGAGCAGCTCGACGCACGCGGTGTGGCCGTTCGCGCTCGCGAGGTCCTTGGGCGTCAGCGCCTTGCCGTTCGGCGTGAGCGGGTCGGCGCCGTACCGGAGCAGGATCTCGAGCGCCGCGACGCTGCCGTTGCACGCCGCGGCGTGGATCGGCCGGTCGCCGCGCTGGTCCTCCTGCTCGAGCATCCACGACCGCGTCTGATGGTTCCACGCGCAGAGGAACTCGACGCACGGCGCGCGGTCCCGCGCGCTCGCCACGAACAGCGGTGTGCGACCAACCTTGTCGCCCTGCAGCAGGTCGTCGCCGTACGTGAGCAGCAGCTCGAGGCAGCTCTTCGTCTTGGCGATGTGCGACGGCTTGAAGCCCTTGGCGTTGCGCGTGTGCGGGTCCGCGCCGCCGTCGAGCAGCCGCGCGAGGCAGTCGTGCCACCCGAAGAAGCAGCACACGTGCACGGGCGTGTCGAGCTGCTTGTCCGGCAGGTCGCGCCAGTCCGCGCGGTACTGCAGCAGCAGCACGACGCACTCCATGCGGTTCGCGGCGCACGCGTAGAACAGCGGCGTGCGGTGCTTCTTGTCGAGCTCGAGGCGCTTGTGCTGCTGCTGCTGCGCGCTGCTCGGCGCTCTGCTCCTCATGCTGTCGTCGATCAGGAGCGCTTCGAGGCACTCGGCGTGGCCCGAGTACGCCGCGCAGTGCATGGGCGGCATGTCGCGGCTCGATGTGCAGGCTTCGCACGGGCTCAGCGGGCTCGAGTGGCTCGAGGAGGCAATAGGAGCAGCTTCTAGCGCTTGCCGCTGTTGTGGCTGCGGCTGCTGTTGCGGTTGCTGTGACTTCGGCGGAGACACCCCTGCTGTGGCTAGCGGCGAGAGCTTGTGCGGCTTGGACGGAGTCGGTCGCACGATCGGGGGGCTCTGCTGCGGCGTCGCCGTGTCAGGGAGCGCACTGGCACCCGTGGCTCCGCTGACAGCCGGTGGCGAGTGCCGATCCAAGTACTTCGCCTCGAGTGAGCTGAGCGCCGAGTGCGACTCGATGCGATACATGCCCTTGACCGGCGGCGAGCTCTGCAGCTCGCTGTCGTTCGCGACTGCGTCTTCGTCGAGTGCGGCGGACGCGAGGCTCTCGCGGAGCTTTTGCGGTCGGTTGTTGTCGACCGCGGCTCGCTGAGCGCCGCCCGCTCCGCCAGTAGCGCCGTTCGCGCCAGCGTCTCCCCCATCGTCGTCGTCGTCATCTTCGTCGTCTGCGACTTTGCCGTCGATGAGTTGGTCGGAGAACAACTGCTCGGTCGAAATGTCGTGCGAGAGGCGCGAGATGAGCTTGGGCTGCGTCGTCGGCGGGTGCTTTGGTCGCGTGGAGAGCAGCCCAGTCGCTGTCGAGTGCGAGACTTGAGCAGCTTCGCTCGCTCGAGCAGCTCCTGACGCTCCCACCCCACCAGCAGGCGTCGCAACCGAAGGAGAAGCCTCCGTTGCTGTTGCCTTCGCAGAAGCGGAGGTAGCGGATGGCGCTTCGAGTTGCTTCCTGGGTGGTGGCCGCGACGCTGAGGCTGACGGAGCGGACGCTTCGACGTAGACCTTCGACGACGCAGCGGCTTTCTTCGCGTGCTTGGCGTGGTTGTGATGCTCCATCGCCGAGGTTGAGTGTGTGCTTGCGATGGCGCGCTCGCCGAGCACGCGACTCCTGAAATGGCATCGAGACTCAAGTCCCGGACGACCTCAACGACTCACGCAGTACACAGTACAGGATGCCTCGACAGTGTTGGCGGTCGAACGAAGGGAGGAGAGGGAGTCGACATAGGCCACTGCGAACCAAGGCCAGGAGGTGTGGTGCACCTGTTTTCAACCAAGACTTGACAGGATTTGTCGGGCGGATCTTACGAGGCTTGCCGGTTGCAGCGCGACCAAGACGTATCCAGCGACTGCGACTCTTGTGTCGATGCGTTCTCGGCATCGACTGCGTCCTGTCCGTCAGGTTCGCGGATGTACTTCCAGTTCAAGATCGTTGCGCAATGTGTCGCTACCAGCGCTTGTCCGTCCCTCACGTGGCATTTGCGAGAGATGGCGATCTCACCGTTCCAACGGGAGACTGACTACACAAGAATGTCGCGACGTGTTGTCCTACCTACCAACGTTCGACATCGTCAGGAGAAGGTAGCTCTACTGTGCTCGGCGACATTGACTATCAGAACAATGGTGTGCCGATCTACCTCGCCTTCGAGGCTCTGTCTGGCTGTTGCTGTCTGCTGTGTGCCGACGATGCTGTTTGCCTGGATCGATACGACTCCGCCGCCATCGTTTCAACCAGTCGTTGCTGCCCACTTCTCGTTTGTCGAGTGTCCTGTACTCTCGACTACTATCGACTGGTACCTCGCAAGGTGACAAGATTGTTGCTCAGGCGTTGATGCAATGTTTACACACACTCGAGGCGAAGACGCAACGGCGACGTCGAGCGAGATGGTGGTGGAGAGATCTCGGCGCACTGCACTCCCAGACGCCCGCTGTCTGTTTCAGTGCGTGAGTGCGCAAAGTTCTCTCCACTCCTCGACTCTTCTGCCGCGGCTCTCTCCACTCCCCTCCGTTCACTCACTCACTTGATCCGCTCCACCATGCTTGTCTGCTGGCGGATCGCTGCTTGCATGTACACCGCTCAGTCCCTCGACCCACGCACCGCGCGGCTGCACTGGAACGTGCAGTAGCAGAACGACGAGAAGATGAGCGCGACGAGCGAACCGAAGATGATCCAGCCGAGCGGCGGAGGCAGCAGCGTCACGATCGTCAAGAACACGTTCACGAGCGGTCCCGCGAAGATGATGAGCGCCAGGAACGCAGTGCACACCATGCACGACGAGAACGCGCGGTAGAACTTGGGTCCCATCAGCGCCTCCAGCACGTACAGCGGGTTCCACATCGCACTCAGGTGCAGGCGGTCCGCGGGCTCCGGCAGGAACGGGAAGTTGTTCGGCTCGCTGCGGCCCAGACCCGCCGCGCGCGCGTTCGCCAGCGCCACCGGCAGGATCTCGATCGACACCAGCAACTCGCCCGCGCGGATGCGGTCGCCCGTCGTCGCATCCCGCGTCGTCATCGTGAGCCAGCTCCCGTCCTCCGGATCGTCACCCATGCCCAGACGGTGCCTCACCGACTCGACGAGCGACTCGGCGTTGCTCTTCGCCTTCGACGCCTTCGATTTCTTGTGCTTCTTCCGCTGCTCACCGCCAGCTTCGCTCATCGGGAGCGTGTCCTGCGACGAAAAGAAGCTGCGCGACAACAGCGGCACCTTCGCGTTGTCGCCCGTGTCAATGTCGATCGACACGGACGAGTCCGGAGCGCGCGCCGAGTCGTACACCGACGACGACGTCGCGTACCCTCCTCCGCTCGCCGGCGGCAGCGAGGTTCCTCCGCGGCTCGAGATCGGCATGCTGTCTGCGCCGAGTCCGCGCACCGACTTCTTCTTCGCGAACACGTTCACGATCTGCTTCGTGCGGTACGCCTGCTTCAGGAACACGCTCAGGTCCACGACCGAGTCCGCGAGACAGTCGTCGTACAGCAGATCCTTGTCCCACATCTGGAAGTGCAGGTAGCCCTTGTCCGCCTCGCTGTCCGGGTCGATCGGCAGCTCGAGGTCGAACTTCATGCGCCAGTTGAACGACGCCTTGCCGTTCTTCGCGCGCCAGTGCGTGTCCGTCGACTGGGCCTTGTCGTCCTTGTTCTGGAGCCAGCACTTCACGAGCAGGTCGCTCAGGTCCGTGAAGTCGCCTGGCGTCACGTTCTTCGCCTTGTACACGATCACGCGCACCTCGAACTTCTGGATCGGCGGCAGCGAGATGTCGAGCGGCGCCACCTTCTTGATCTCGTGCGGCGTCAGGATGTCCACCCAGAGGCGCAGGTTGCCCTGCGGCAGTGTGCTCGACGGCGCGAACAGCGGGCGGACCTCCAGCGGCTTGCGCTTCTCGTACGAGTCGCCGTTCGCGCCGAGCTGCTGCCACTTCGAGCTGAACCAACGGTCCTCCAGGTCGAGCAGCGTCGCACCGACAAAGTCGTCGCCGTCGACCGTCGTGCCGACCGACACGACGCCCTTGCTCAGTCCGTGCGGGATGCCTGGGATCGCGAAGAAGTCGTAGTCCAGCAGCTCCACGCGGAGCTCGGACGCACCAGGCAGCTCCGCCTTGAACTCGTACATGTTGTGGAACTTGGGTGTGAGCGTCTCCGTGCGGTGGCTCTCGCGGTCGTTGAACACGTGCGAGCGCTTGCGACCGTCGCCCAGACTCAGTCGCAGGTACGGATCGCACTTGTTGTTCTCGTCCTTCGGCTGGATGTTCATCGCGTCGAGGACGTACACGCGCACGAGGTACGGCTGCGGGTGCAGGAACGACTCAAGATCGAAGAGCGGCGGCTCGTCGCGGCTCTTCATCACTCGGATCACGCCCTTGAAGCGGCCGACCGAGCGGAAGTCGACGGTCGAGCGCGACGAGAAGAACCCACGGCGCACGAGGCTGTTGCCGCGGAAGAGCGGATACGTCTCGAACGGGGTGTCCAGCTCCTCCTCGAGCGTGCCGTCAACCACGCGACGGTTCTTCATGTAGTGCGGGATCTCCTCGGCGTAGTCACTCTCGGCACCGGTCGTGTACAGGTTCTCAAGCGTAGTCATCGTGGTGTAAGGAATGGCGCCAGCGCCGAGATCATCCTCAGCCGGAATGTCCACCGCGACTTCCGCCGTCGTCGGATCCGCCGCTTCTTCCGTCTTCTCCTCCGCGTCCGCGATCTGCGCCGGAGCCTCCGACACTGACTTCGACGCCTCACGGACGACCTCCGGCGGGATCGTGCCTGGGAACGTCGTGAAGTCGTCCGAGCGCTCCAGGTACGGGTTCCCGGTGTACAGCTTGCCACCTGGCTCATCGTACAGCGGGTTCGGCTCGCCGTTCGAGTACCGGAGCTTGCGACTCAGATCCACCGAGCACACACCGAGCAGCGGCTTGTAGAAGCCACCGAGCAGCGTGTCGTACACACTGATGTTCAAACGCGGCGCGAAGAGCGCGTCCACCGGCAGCGTCACGGGGATCACGATGCGCTCCAAGAAGTTCGGGTTGCGACCACTCGGCTTCGACGACGGGTTCGTCAGCTTCGCCACGTTCGTCTTCGTCACCTCCCCGATCTCGAACTTGACGAACGGCGTGTTCACCGGCACGAAGCCAAGCGGCTGGAGCCCGCGGCACCCGAGCGCGATGATCTCGAGGAACTTCTCCTCCATCTGCGGGCGGATCGACTCCGGCGGCTCGACGATCGCGCCGGGTGTGTCCTTCTTGATCAAGTCGAACGACAGCAGTAGCTCGCCCTCCGTGTCGCCCTCCGTCGTGTAGCAGATCGGGTACCACTTCGGACGGGGCACCGTGTACTCGCCGCTCGCGCGCATCTTCGCGTACTTGGTCGACGACAGGTGCGGGAAGTCCGTGAGGTTGAACTTGAGGCCGCCCACGTAGTCGTCGGCGTCCCACTGGTCCCAGTCGAACACCTGCAGCGACACCTTCGGCAGGAACTCCAGGTCCTGCGGCAGCTCCACGTCGAGCACCACCGTCTCGTAGAACGTCGGGTCGCGCGTCGACATGCGCGTCGACACCTTGCCGTCCGCGCCGCCGCACGTGACTTTCACGTAAGGGTCCAGGAGTCCGTTCGAGTCCGCCGCCGGCAAGCACCGGCCCTGGAAGACGTGCACGAATAGCGTGTACTTCATGTACGCCGCGGTCTTGAGCGAGTGCTCGCGCCAGATGCGCGCGTTCTCCTTCTCGCTTGGGTCCTCGCCGCGAGACGGCTCCAGACGCAGGTTCATCAGCACGTTCCCCGTGAACTCGTGGTCCTTGAGGTCGTCGAGCACCATATCCTCGATGAGGCTCACCCACTGCGGCGCCGGGATCTCCTTCGCGTCCTTGAGTGCACCGTCCTCGTAGAACAGGTCCTTCGCGCTGAAGCGCGCGTAGCAGATGTAGCGAGACTCGCTCAGCTGCTGGCGCACGAGGTGCACGAAGATGTCCGGCACCTGCTCGAGGTCGGTCGGCAGCGTGATGTCCGGGACGTCCAGGTACTGGTTCCAGTGGCAGATGCCCGCGACGTTCTCCGCGCGCGTGCTCTTGACCGCGTGCTTACCCACCGAGACGCGGATCATCATGCGCGAGTTGCAGTTCCAGCGCGTCTTGCTCGGGAACATCGGGATCTCCGTGCCGTAGAACAGCGCCGCGCGGAGGATGTACTTGCGGAACGCCGGGCGGAGCGGCACGCTCATGAGGTTCCGCGTGTGCGGGCGGTCGTTCACCGACTTGGAGCCGTCCTCCACGCGCATCGAGAGCAGCACGCGGCCGCGGTACGTGCTCGCCTGCGCCGGGTGCTCGTTCATGAGCTTGCGCTCCTTCGACTCGATCACGTAGCCGAGCGGCGGGCCGTACAGGTTCGCCCACTGCGCCTTAAACTGCGTCGGGTACTTCTGCACGTGCGAGAACTGGTACGGACGGATCGCGTTCGCCACGAGCTCGTCGCTCGTGAGGTCCCAGTCCCACACGGACACGAAGATGTTGTTGCTCATCGTCGGCAGCAGCACCGGGAACCACAGCTCCTGGTGGAACTCCACGTTCAGGTTCCCGCGGCCCTTCACTGTCACCTTCTTCGTCTCTAGGACGTCCTGCCCCGCAAAGTACACGCGGACGTACGCGTCGATGCCGCCCATACGCATCATGCTCTTGTCCATGTCCGGCAGGTCCTCGGCGAGCAGCACCGTGACGACGAGGTAGCGCAGCGTCTGGCTCACGCGCGGCGGCACCAACACCATCGAGTTGATGTCCTTCTTCGACGTCACGTCCTGGTCCATCAGGTTCTTCTTGTCCTCGCTCGGGTCGTGCAGCTTGAGCTTGTCGCCTGGGCCGAGCACGACGATCGACAGCCTGCGCACACCGCACACTCGTCAGTCGCGGTCACACACAACATTCCTACCGCCCTCTTGCATCTTGCTCGCTATGCGCAACACGTACAGGAGATAGCCTTGGATCGAGTCGCTGTTGTTCTTGTTGTTGCCGACGAGCGCGACCCACTTGCGGTGGATCTCGTGGTCCGGCTGGAAGTAGACGTACGGGACGTCGACGACGAAGAAGCCGATCATGTCGTCCAGGCGCGACGTGCCGTTCTTCTTGGCCAGGAACCGCGGGCCGTCGGCGTCGAGCACGGATACCTTGATGCTGCCCTGCTGGATCGTCTCCTTGTCCAGGTCCTTGAAATTGAAGTACAGGTACTCATCGAACACAGCCGAGAGCTGCTTCTGCTTGACCATCGTGTGCTGGCGCTGCCCGAGGCACTCGATCGACACCACCGGGTCGCACAGCCCGTTCGCGTCCATGGGCTTCAGGTCGCGCACCTCGATGATGCGCACGCGGATCTGGTAGTCACCCGAGTTGAACTGCACGTCCGAGAGCTCCTGGAACATCTTCTGGTGCTCCTCCTCGCGCAGCTTCTTCTCCTCGGCGGTCTCCTTCTTCAGTGGGTCCTCGTCGCCGTCGACGTCGTCGTCGTCCGAGTCCGAGTCATCGCCCTCGACGGTGTTCTCGTCCTCGCCGGCGTTCACGTTCTCCTGCGTCCCCTCCTCGTCCGGGCCGACGGTGCTGCCGACGTTGCGCAGCCCGCGGTTGTTCGGGATCACCGTGACGTGGTCCATTTCGCCCTGCTCCAGCGTCCCGATCTTGCGGTCCATGTACTGCGTCTCGAGCGCGATACAGATCTTGCCGCGGCCGTTGTTCATCTTGCGTGCCGGCGTGATGTCGCTGAACACCACGTCGCCGCCGTTCTCCTTCGCGCTGTGCTCGAGCGCGAGCCAGAAAACCTGCTTCCCGCCGCCAAAGTGCTCCAGGTACGCGTTCAGGTCGATGACGCAGCGGCCGAGGAAGTCATTCGAGATCAGGTCCGCGTCCTCGAGCACAAGCTCGAGGACCTGCGGCCCACCGCTTTTGCTCAGATAGAAGTAGAACCGCTGGCGCCAGCGCGGGTGCAGCGTCTGCTTCTGCGTGCGCGTGCGCTGCGACTGGTTCTTCGTCACGTGCACCTTCACGAACGGGTCGCTCGTGGCTTCGATCCCCGAGCCGTCGAGCGCCAGCAAGCCCTTCGCCTCCAGGATCGACACCACGATGTAGTTGGGCTCCCGCGGAGGCTCCGTCGCCGCTCCGTTCGTTGTCGTCGTCGTCGTCGTCGTGGTCGTCGTCGCCACGCCCTCCGCTGTCCTCGTCGTCGTCACCGTCTCCTTCACTACCTCGCTCACGACCGCAGGCGCCGCTGGCACCGGAGCCGGAGCCGCCGCCGCGTCGCCCACGCGCTCCTCCGCCATGAACGTCGGCTCGTAGCGCGCGTCCACCAGCAGCGTCCCGAACCTCTGCGAGCACCAAACAGCGCAGAGTTCCGCGTTAGCAGGTGCGCTCCGCTCCGCTCCATCTCCATTCTCCCGTCCGCAACAGGCGACGTACCGCCTCTGAGCCTTCTCCGCGGCAGAGCTGCAACGTGTGCGTCGTCTGCAAGCATGCAAGAAGGGAGGCGTCAGCACTCGTGTGTCCTTCACCGCATGACGCACCGCCGTCGTCGCACCGTTTCATCTGCCGGCAGCCCCGCGATCAGGAGCTCGACCTCGCCGAGCAGCTCGTCCTTGACGTCGCTGAGCGCGAAGACCTTGAAGGTGACGGCGTCGCCGAGCGGCTTCTTGACACCGAAGCGGAACTCCTGCTCCCACTCCGGCGCCGTCGTCTGCTGGTTCGCGGCCGTGCGCAGCACCACGTCGCCGCACTTGACCTGGCAGTCTGCCCATGCACAGAATTGTAACATATCAGGTGAGTTTGTCTCCTTTGGCTAGGCTCGCTCCTCCGCCAGTATGTAGCAGGCCGCACGCACAGGGGTCGACGGTGGTGACGGCCGAGTCCGCGTCGTGGCGCAGACCGACGTCCGCGGCCGAGCGCACCTTGAGCACCACGCGGGGGGTCACCACGGGCGCCATCGTCTTCGTCCGGAACCGCCGCTGCCGCCGCCTCGAGTAGCCTCACGAGCCTCTTGAGCGGATCCGAAAGTGTGTGGCAATTTGGCGCAAGATGTGGCCGCCAAATGATTTGTGACTTGATTTTGTATCGGATACTCAAACCAAGTCGAAATAAATGAGAATCAGGAGTGACGGTGGGTTCAATTGATGTGGCGCACACCACAAATCTTGTCAGCAAAATAGGTTTGATTTTCTGTACCACAGACTTGTGCAATTTACAATGATGATCATGCAGCGAGCGCGACGTTGAAGTGCGTGACGAACGCGCGCTCCTCCGCCACCAGCTCCGCCTGCTCCTGCGAGTTGTTCCCGTTGTACACCTCCCACAGGAACTTGTTCTGGATCTCCTTCACCGCCGCTCTCCGCCGCAGCTGCGCGGCCGCGAGCGTCGCAAACGCGCGCAGCACCAGCTTGTGGCGCGCGATCTCGGCGTCCACGAAGCTCTGGCGCTGCGCCGCGCGCTGCTCGGCCTCCGCCTTCGCGATCCGGCGCTGAGCCACGAGCCGGCTCACGATCGGACGCAGGAGCGGCACGAGCACGCGCTCGGCGTACTTGTTGTGCACGTCCGCGACGAACGCGGCGCTGCGGCGGATGCGCGAGTCGCGGCGCCGCCAGATGAAGCGCCGCAGCGACGGCGCGAAGCCCGGACGCGTCTTCGCGAGCATCTTGAGCTGCATCTTGATGCGGCCCTGGTCGCGCAGGTCCTCGAACAGGTCGACGAGCTGCCGGTGCCAGTCGACCCACTCTGCGAACACCGTCGTGTCGAACGGGTCGACGGCGAGCAGCTTGCGCTGCAGGCGGCGGCGGTAGTTGAGCTCGTCGCCCCAGTCCATCGCGAAGCCGCACGTGCACTGCACGGCGTCGCAGCCGTCCACCTTGACGAGCATCGCGCGGCAGCTGCGGCATTGCACGAGGTCGGTCTCCTCGTCGAACTCCTCGTCGTCCTCGCACACGCACGGCTCGTCGCCGGACGTCACGCGCTTGCAGTTGAAGCACGCGAGCCAGCCGCAGCACGTGGTCTCCACCACGCGGTTGACGGCGTGGTAGGACAGCAGCAGCGCCGCGCGGCGCTCGTCGTCCATGATGCGCACGAGCACCTCCTCGAACACGCGCTCGCGGTCGTCCGGGAACGTGTCGCTGATATACGTGATGAGGTCGCGCGGCGTGATGCGGCGGCGGCCGAACTGGCGGCACTTCTTGCGCAGCACGGCGACCTGCGGCGCCGGCAGCTTGTACACCGCCGGCTTGCGCGCCTCCTCCGGCAGGTGCACGTAGTCCGGGTTGTGGCAGCACGGCGTCTGGAACGAGCACGCCACGCGGCACAGGCGCGCGTACTCCTCGAGCACGAAGTTCTTGCCGTCGGTCGTCCGGTCGCTCGCGCGCACGTGCGGCTGCCACTGCGACTTGTGCAGCGCCGTGAGGCACATCGGGCAGCGCACGCGCGGGAGCGCGCCGGCGTAGCTCACCTCGAGCGCGACCGAGAGGTGGCGCACGAGGCAGCCGGCGCAGAGCACGGCGGGGCACGTCGGGCCGCACAGCCGCGTCACCGGCTCGTGCGGCGCGACGATGTCGTCGAAGCAGATCTCGCACTGCGCCATTGTGGTGT